>JAECUM010013956.1:0-57036 GCA_016617855.1 Megalonaias nervosa
TGTGTGTGTGATTTAGATTTTTAACGTAGCTTTAACAATTTTTCAGTCATATCGCTACGATGTCTGTAGTGTGACAGTTTATAGTGATGTCTAGCTCTGGGGCATCATGCCGTAGACATGTGGCATGATGTCCCACCCAGTCACATTATCCTGACACACGGCCAAAAAGTCCTAACACTAACCTCTTAATGCTGAGCGCCAAGCGAGGCAGCTGTTAGTAACGTTTTTTTAAAGCCTTTGGTATGACTCGGCCGAGGTTCGAACCTGCGACATCCCTCATCCGACAGCTTCTATGTAGTCCGACTGGAGAAGACTCCATCTGTCGGGGTGCGGCTTCAAAAGGGGAAAAAATTTCCCTCCCCGCAAATCCAGCAGAAGTCACAAAGCCACGTCTTAAGAAGCTGTCTATCAACCTGGTAATGTGACCTGTTGAGCTGCTTATATACCAGATCGAATTGGGCCTTTTGGGATGACAAATCTCAGAGATAAAAGCTTGAGAATGTGGACTCCGATCTCCATCCCACAGCCTGAATAAGGATGGTTAGAGAACAGTTCTGTTCATATGCTAGGCTGGTGGCAACTGCCCTAACCTCATGAGCCGAAATGCTTCAACAGTTCATTGAGCCAGGGTTATTTCCCTGTATGCTGAGTGAATAACCCACTTGATCCAGGATGAGATAGTCTGATCTGATATATCTTCTTGACCCAATTTAAGAGGTAATAAAAGGCATGATCTCCCTCTATGCACCAGCTGTTCGATTAAGCTACCACTTCAAAAATACTGAGTGGCCTTCAGTTCAAGTGTCCAGGTGAGACAGAGGTTTTATGACAAAAGTCTGGTTACCCGTGGAAGGGAGATGGTTTTTGGTGATGAGAGAGGATGCCGTCATGAGTAAGACTGACCCATCTTGTCGGAACTGCAGGTAATTAGGGTCTGCGGACAGGGCATGTATTTCATTAACTCTCCCTGCCATTTCTAAGGCCATAAGGAAGCAGGTCTTGTAGGAAAAGTGCGCCAGGGATGCCCATGCAATTGGTTCAAAAGGGGTTTTGTTCAGCCAGGTTAATACCCAAGATAGGTTACACCTGGGGCAGAGGGTTAACGTTTAGGCCATGTATACTCAAAGTTGCGAGTAGATTTGACATGTCCTTATTTTTGCGCCCATGATACAAAAGGTGTCAGCTATCGCGGAGTGGTAGCCTTTGATCATACTCAGGCTAATTTTCTCTCTGCTGAATTAGAGGTAACTTGGCTGTTTGTTAACTCTGTCCCATTCTGTAGGAGGAAGCAAGTCGAACCCTGAGAAGGCAAGGTAGGAGGAGTTCCAAAATGATGAGTCCTGTGATGGCGACTTGGGTGCTGGAGCGGTTTCCGAGCATGTCAATGTCTGGTGCTTCATGGTTAAGGGTAAGTTGAATTATCTCCCTTGCTCCCACAAAGGTTCACACTGCAGAAGAAATCAGCATGCACACTATTGATGCCTTTGGTCTGAGCTGTATGTTGTTTGTGCTTTGCCCATAGTTCTAATCTGTAAGACAAAATAGAGCAAAACTGATAAAGCTGTAGCACTGCACCTGTTCTAGAATGCAATATCCATGCAGAGCTAATTCATTAAGAGTGTGACGTAGAAATAATAAGTCTAACAAGGTAAGAAAACATACAGGTCAACTATAATGACAATACCACCTGTTTACAAACCTATGTGCCTGCACATGTTATGTTGCATACCATGTGAGCGCAGAGCTATACAAAATGATGGTTACCTGGTAAAATGCTAGCAGATGATTTCAACGACCATGCTTACCTGTATGGAGGTCATGGATGGCCTATACAGGTAGAATAAGTGAAGAATGGTGTTCCAAGGCTAAAAATACCATGGTAAAAGAACTCACCTTGACAGATAAGAAAGAATGGAATTATATATATAAGGGGTTCTTCAGAGCATAAAGACGTGCACACATGTAAATAATGAAGCCCGAACCTAACTTACGAAGTCATATGGGCTACATGTGCACATGACTAAGTGTTCGATCCATATGATATAAAGTTATGCAGATAAACATGACTCAAGGGTCACCTATATAAACATGCATGCACAGGAGGTGACTGAATGAACCATCTATAAAGAGCTTACCTGTACTTGTCCAACTAGAGCAGCAGAAATACAGAAATGTACCAGAGTGTCTACATTATGCACAAACAATCTCCACATAAAAGGGAATTAAGGCACCATTATCAAGACATACACAGTAGGTGTGATAAAATCGATTATTAGGCAATACTTGTATGGAAAATGGCCCAGAGACCGCCTGCACAAGTAATTACACTAAGACGGCACCCCGACACTATGAAAGTTTTAGATAAGAACTTGCCAATATGTACCCATTGGAAGGAAATTACACATATATAAGACTTATATGAGCACTAGAGACTTGCACATATAATAAGTATAGAGCGAACAGACTGTGAAATCGCTTAGTTTCCACGTGCAAGTACCTTATTGTGTGATGACGACAAAGTGTGACAACTTGTATAGGCAAAACTTTGTTGTGACAGAAAGAGAGAAAAAGTTGGGATACAGATTAAGTATACTTTCCTTAGAAGTGAAAAAACTCCTCCAACTTGTAGTGGCATACCTTCCATGTAGCTTCTGGCTTTTGCAAGGTCTCTCATGACGAGAGCATGCTTCTAGGTACAAGCGGAGGTAATAACATATCCTTACACTTTGTTGCCAAGCCTTATACTTAAGGGGAGATCACTCAGCCTGACCACCAATATGTCTTCAGGCAGCTTTTAGCTCCTTTGAGCTAATTGTAGTATCTAGGAGGACTGGATTTGCAAGGTAGTGGTAGTACTCACATGATTGGGTAATTTATTCAAAGAAGAAAGTGTAATCCAAGTGGACAAAAAGAGTAATCCGAGCAGAAAAAGTAATCCACATATAACATGATAGACATTCAATGAGCATATGTACAAAATGATTTATTTACCCCTCTGGTCTTTTAACATCAATTACTGCTTCAAGTTTTCATATGTAGCACTTTTAGCTTTAGAAAGCAACAGACTGTCATGTTGCAATTCAAAACACTTTGTACCAGCTGAGACCATAAATGTTTTGCACAACAGGACAGCAATAATTACTGGCTTACTAAGCATGGAACTGAATTCAGTTTTATTTTTTTAACAATGCTGAATAAACTCTCACAGTCAGCATTAGAATAGTAAAGAACCAATATTCCTTTCATAACCTGACAAAGAAGAGGATATTTGTATCTTCCAGTTTTGGGGTCTTTTAGCTGGGAAATAAGCTGTCCTAGAATGGAATACTGTATTATGTCATTCATGTATTAACCTTTGAATCTTTGGAGGAATTTGTTTTTTGTCTTTTTTTTTAATCCATTGGTGAAATTATTTGAAAAACATTTTTCCTCTAACACATGCATCGACTAAAATAAATCTGACTTGACTTAGCACCAAATACCTACAGACTATTTCTGTACCAAATATGAATTAGAATCTGAGAGCAAAGATTAAAAATTAGAAAACCAGTCTGTTTTCTCCTAAGCCATACAGTTGCTGTAAATAGAATATAACAACAGTGTGATGAAAGTATATGCAGGTCTATTGTACATCAGGCATGACCTATAATGCACTACAGATTGGTTCTTTAACAAACATGAATCACAGCAATGGATCCAAGGTCAAAGGTTTGAAAGTAGAAACAAGCATGTTTCTTGGAAATAGGGCAGCTGCTATAAACATATCAACACTGTTAGGAAAGTGCATGCAAGTCTACTGACAAGCGCGCTCTTATGTGGTAGTTATATAGAAGCCCTCCTTTCTAGAATACGGTCTGCGGGATTAATGGGATATTAACAAAAATGAGAAAACAAATTATTGATCTGGAGGGGAGGGGGATATATTGAAAACACATAAATCCATATATGGTCATGCATAAGACATAATTTAGTGAAAAAAAGTGTAATGATTACACCAAAAGTTTAATGGTTGGCATGTATGTATAATTTGATCAAATTCTAACTACAGGTAGTTGGGGTTTTTTTGTTGGATGTCATTTAATGGTTTCCTGCTTTTAATAAGTGTCCATATTTCAGTGAAAATTGGCATCATTTATAAAGACTTAGAAGTTTTCCTGCCAGGATGCTTTTAGTCAAATTTTGTCAAAATCTGTTGATGTTTGCTATGAAGAAAGCATTTCAAGGTGTTTTATTTTTTACAATGGTGGCCAAATTTGATGGCAGATTGGCATAATTTGTATAAAATTTAAAGATCTCCATATAAGAATGCTTTCTGCCAAACTAATTTTTGAGAAAGTTCATTTATATCTGAAGACAGATTGGCCTCATTTTTGTGCAGACCTAAAAGCCCATCATACAAGGGTGTTCACTACAGAGTTGCCTGAGAATGGTCCAGTGTATTTTTTGCTAGCAAAAGCTCAAAAGAGTATATGTTAACAGACACATGGTGGAAATTATTGTTTGGAAACCAAATTTTTCTCCGACTCACTATATCATTAAAAGTCATCTATTTGAATCTAAAATCAATAGGTTTCCATCTATATATAACTTCAAGCCAACCACAACATCTGATCAAGGTAAGTGGTCTGTAACTAATGTTTTCTGTTGTCTTTATCAAAATGTTTGTTTTTAATCAGTGTGACCTTTGTCATTTGACCATTTGAGTTTAAAAAAAAGCTTCAACAAAGTGTTGCAAAAGATCATCATCTTGAAGAATTCAAGTTACTACGCAGAAATGAAAATTGAACATATAAGCTGACCAGACATCATGCCATCATATGTTCTGGCAAGTGATATTATTATTGTATATCCTCATGAGTGATCTGGGCCCAAGGCCTAAATTACATGAATAAAGATTTTTTTTTTTTTTTGTTCCAAAGTACTCATTTTGAAAATAAAGGATCTTAATTAACACTGTCACAATGAGAATCAACCTTACTAAGCACCACACATCTTTACCTCTTTATCCATAGCCAGGTCAACAGCTGTTATCTGGCATGAGAGACTATACAGTATTGCATAATACAGGAGTAGGAACAAAAATCTGGTAATGTTCCACATTACATTAGACTAAACTGTAAACAATAAATTGTACCTCTGAGCCTGAAAAATTCCAAAATAATTCACTGGATATAGCTCACATTTTGATGCGTGATTAGGAAAGGTATTAAGATGATGTTGTTATAACTGAAGATAAATAAACTGTAATCCAAATTTGGATAATATATTTTTCAAAAATTATGCATGTTATGAAAGATCCTTTCTTAAATATAAAGATTTTGCAATAAAGTATAATCATAATATAAATGATCATTGTATAGATTGTTTCTATGTTTTAAAAAAAATTATTATGTCTATTTTCCAATGAGACCAAAATAAAAGAAAACATTTTCCTGAGGTCAATATGAAAATATATTTTGCTGATGTAAATCTATTTTTGGTGCATGTATTTTTATCGTAAAAAAATTAATATTTATCAGTAATTTAAACTTTTTACCAGTAATCTGCTCATAACAGAGTAATAAAACTGTTAAGGGATGTAACTAATAGATCTCAAAGGTTGAGGAATGAGATCACAGTGGAACAAGGCAAAGACGTTTTGCAAATAAATCAATATCATCAGTATGAAGGACAGAAATGGAACTATCTGATTAATAAAAATGTCTCAGAAGCAATTGCTTGGATCAGCAATATGTCAATGATAAATTATTTACACCTGAGCTATATCTGTCTCAGCAGTGATATCAGTAAATAATGTGTATTTATTTGCAACTGTTTAGTATCAAATGTCCAATATTATATAATACTGGATAGCTCTTCTACACAAAAAGCTGCAACCAATAGAACACACAGAAAAACACCATGATCACTAAAAATGGACTTAAACACAATTTTTGCAACATTTAGAAATTCTTTTAATATTTAATTCAGAATTTTTTTAACAGAAATGTTGAGAAGCAAAGTCAAAAATACCTCTCTGTAAATAAGCATGAGGAGTGGGAATTCCTTCCACATTTAGGGTGTTAGTGTCCAAGTTCGCTCTGATCCCAGAGTTAGTATTTATGTCTTTGAAGAAAGCAATCTTCCTTCCTTTCTGAATAGCCTCTTCTAGCACTTGACACATATTTGGATCTGCTTCAATTCTAATCTGTTCCTTCCCTCCCTCAACAGGAATCATATACCACACAACTGAGTCAAAACATCCTTCTTCAGTAGCCTAGAAAAAAATCAAAAGTATAATGATTAGAAAAGAAAGTAAAATAATCCCCAATAGTGGCCATAGTGGATCATGAACAATACAAGAGTCCCTCAAAAGGAGTGATGCTCTACTGGCCAAAAAGAAATTCTAGGAATCAAAGAGCAAGTCCATTTAAGCGCAAGTAAAAAATTCTGTACCATGACTTCTGACCCAGAATCTGATGTCATCAAAGAACACTGAACCTGTTTCTTACAATGTCAAGACAAACCCACGTGCTAATTTTGGTTAAATATACAATTAATATTCTTGGGAAATAAAACAAAATTACTTAAGTGATATAGTTCAAGCACATGTCCAATATATCCACAAACTGGGATTTCTAAACACCCATTCATGCTTAAATGAACTATCATGCTCACACTCAAGTCCAACAAAAAGTCTGAGACAATTAAAGTACCTTTGATCGTAAAGTTTATGTTTGAGCACTGACAATCACCTTGTTTGTTCATTGGGATGTGACTAATACATAGTCTGGTCACTTTCACTTGTGTATATACAGGTCAATGAGTTCAATACCTTTGTGAAGTACAAAAACCTCTGACTTAACCCCAAGGCCAATGCAGATCTGCTGGTGGTTAGACCTACATCATTTTCATTAATAACTGATTAAATATTGCAGTAAGTGTTTTAGTAAAGTTCTTATTTTATATTTCATCTTAATTCATAGCATTTGATATATCTCTGTGACAATACAGTGATTAAGGCTTCACTGATTCAGTTTTGTCTTTTCACCATAATCAATGCCAAATAAGCCTCAATACGCCAACATTGATAAAACGCATCTAGGTAAATTTGCAATGTATTTACTTTTCTTTGGAAAATAGAGTGAACAATATTAAATTGACAGCATGGTGTTTTTTAAAGGTGGACAGTACTTCACTGACTCAGCATGGTCTTTCCAGGTAACTGACACGGGCTAAAACTTTGATATGCTAAGCATACTGGAAGTCGCTTTGCTTGTCAACATAACAGTAAATTATCAATTTATTTACTTTTTCCAGAATATATACTTCGTTCTTTGTCTTCTTTCTCATTTTAATCCACAGTATTTAATACTTCTTTGTTATAAATACTGTGAGGAATGTTTAACTGACTCAGTGTGGTGTTTTGAAGTTAAAAATTAGCACCAGCTAAATCTTTGATGCGTCAAACATCGTTACAATGCACTGTCTTGGTAATTCTAGCTAGGACATGGAGATACATTTTAGAGGTGTCATGATAATCCAAATTAGTATAAATACTGGACCTAAACGTTCACACACTAGGACAAGAGTGACTTTTTGAGTGATTACAACTTAGAGGAATTAAAGGGATTTGTTACAATAGACTGTACTCCATCAAAAGGCAAACCTTAGAACAGTCCTTTTAAGGGCCATCCATATTAATGGAAAGATATATTGTAATTTAAATACTGACACTTTTTTCACTCACTATCCAAATGGGAAAACTGTTGCTACAAACTGAAAATGGAAAGAAATTATCAAGATTTTCAAATGTATTATATCATGTGTGCGTTATGTGGCAGAATGTTTTTTTTTCCCTGATAGTGAGTAAAAAAAAAACAGGGTGCACATTACAGACACCAAAATATGGTAGTCCACAGTCCAATGAGGTTATTCCCTTCCTTAATTAGTAAATGGAGATCTACAAAAAAAATAATAACAACAATATCATCCAGTCTGATACCTTAGTCAACTTCCATGGCATCATTTGCTATATCATCCTTCTTTGACTTAGACTGAAAGATCAGTGTGCAGATGGAGAAAGCAATTTCAAAATGATGTTCAAAATGGCTGATCACATCTAAAAGATGCGAGTCCAACAATATAGTGGGCTGCTCTATAGCTTTTAATGGTGGACAATGAACAGTCTTTTTTGTCAGAAAAGAAAAGTAAAAGCTCTGCAACTTGTTAACGGGCAGCCAGATAGGATCAATGCATTTCATACTGCACCAATCACACAAAATTCCCAACTTGGCATCATAAACCTTCGAGCTCAACTGTCTTCTAGCCAAGATTATGCAACCTGGTAACCCTGCTTAAAAACTGGTCCCAACTGATAGATTGTTTGATATGAGCCAGGCATGAAAGTAAAGCCATTACCTAATAAAGCTGTCAACAGGTACCCACCCATTGATAATAACCCAAGTAATAAAATCGGCAATCTGGTACCTATTAAAAATTAAAAAAAAAAACATGTTTCCAAGTTCAGATCAAAGACATTAGGAGCAAGCAAAACAAAGAATAACAATTACAGTTTGAGGCTTGTGTTAAGTGACTATTGGCTGCTGCGCATTTATCCATCATTAGGCTTCTGTCTAATTTCCTTATTTTTTATTTATAGCAACTGTACATTAAACAGTGCCAAGAAAACAGACAGGTTTCTTTAATATGAAACCATGTGACACAAATTCATTATATTTTAATCCACATATATGCAGTGGACCAGTCTAAATTGAAACAAATAAGCACCAGATATTAAGAGAAACGGGCTTTATCAATGTGACTCTTGAATGTTATATGACTGAAAAATGTTAGAGGAGAGGGATTTTGTTAAACTTAAAAACATGCTGCATCAGGAAAAGGACAAATTGATAGTACTTTACAAATTCTGAAAGAAGGAGTCAATAGTGACATAATACAGCATTCATCATTTGTGGACTTAATGATCATTCAGCAAAAGTTAGACATATGAGTACTTAAAGCGAGTGACATAAATAATTTATCACTTTGCTTTGTGTCTATACTCTCATACAAACTATTCCACAAGGATTTAGCCAATTTGTGACAAGAATTTTAACTGCAGATCCAGGTAAGTAGCAATACTAAACGTACACTTTCATACAGTTTTCTGTACTTATGGTATGTAATATATAGACTGCTCTTTTTATATTAGTACTAATTATACTTATACCCTCTTGGGGGTTGGCATGTAAAAACCTACAACAAAGCAGTTCAGGTTCACATTTAATACAATCTCCCTTTCATTGGGTACCCAGGTAACCAGAACAAGAATTAGATAAGTACTTTTTTGCCCTAAAACCAGTTACTAAAAACGGGATAAAAAGTAGCACTGCTTCATAAAGCAATGTGTTCAAAACCCTCAAGTTTGAAAATGTGGAACACAGGAAAATGAAAATTATGCAAGGACTGGTAAGAAAATATTAAACACAACACAAAAAGAATATAACTGATAGTAGAAAAGCAAAGACGACAACTCAGAGATGAGATGCTGAGTACCCAAAAGACATCCTAAGAAGCAAGCAAAGTTCAAGGAAAAGATATTCTGAATAATGTATGTCGACTATGTATCTGAATCTGGTCACGTTTTGTTTTACTGTAGACCCCTAATTACTAACTGAAGGAGGGAATATTTTCCTTGGACTGGGGAACAGTGCCAGGAAGAGATACAGCCTACCATAACAGCTGGCAATATATTAATTCTATTCAAATAAGCAGTAAAGGAAGAGAATTTGAAGAAAAACAAATTTGATAAATATATAGCTGATTATCACTAAAATAATCAACACACTGAATATATATATATATATATATATATATATATATATATATATATATATATATATATAAAATCAGTAGAATACCAACTTCATTTGGCTCCTTATTGTCCTTTATGGTTTGTTTGGATGGGCTGCCTTCTGCAGCTGTACTGATAGTTCCCTCTTTCTTTCCTTTCAATGGAACTTTGCTTATTTCTACAATAAAACAATAGCAAAAGTACCATAAACAGCACATTAAAGATCTGCCATGTGCGTAATAGCTCCCTATGTAGGTACTAGTAGGATATGGCTGATTACTTAATGATTCAAATGAGCTTTACCTCTGTCAAAGTGTGCACTCTGGAACTAAATGTAATGCATAGAAGCCATTATTTTCTTATCAGATATATTAGGACTGTGACCTCTGACCTTTAAACATCAGAAATGACAGATTTCTTTATCACCCTAAGTGGAAGCAATCCAAAATGTTTTGTCAAGGAACACACTGTTACCCAAACAAAGAGGTTTCTCTCAAATTCTAACCACAAAGCTGGGTCAAGGCTTAAGTAATTGCTTTATGGAAACATTTTTAATTGGATTTACTGTGACCTTGAAATTTAAGACCATTTCCTAAATTACTGTTACTTGAATAAAGCTTTTGATTTCTTTTTTGCTTTAGTACTCATTCCGAAAGGAAGGATCTTAATAGCTTCACAGTGAAAATCAACCTTACTTAGCACCACACCTCCTTATCTCTTTGCTCACAGCCAGGTCAACAGCTGTTGTCTGGTGTGATGATTGCATAGTATTACATAATACTGGCAAGGTCCCACATTAAACTGTAAACAATAAATTGTACCTTTCACCCTTACAAACTGCAAAAGAATTCATTAGATATAGTTCAAATCTTGATGTGTGATTAGGAAAGATTTTAAAATGATGTTATAAGAACTGATGATAAAATAAACTTTAATCCAAATTTAATATCGTTAATCTTTAATATTATGCATGTTAAGTTAAAGGAGATACTCAGTAAAAGTATGATATGAAAGAATAAAAATCTACCTTGATTTTATCAACATGCAACAATAAATTCGCTATCGAACTACACATAAGTTTAACATGTAAAAAGTTTTACTAAAATTTCAATGTCATTCAACTGCATAGCATGCCCTTGATCATTTTAATAATTTTTTATAAGTATAATTGACCTCCCGTTTAAAATAAAGTACAAAAAGTGGAGCTCATGGTGTTGTACTTTTTATAAATATAAAGAATTTGCAATACAATTGGGTATAATCAGCATGCCAATAATAATTTTAAAAAATCTTGATTAAGTCTATTTCCTAATAATACTGAACTAAAAGAAAATTGAACATTTTGCCTGAGGTCAATATAAAATTCTGTTTTGCCGAGGTAAATCCATTTCTGGTGCATGTATTTCTACTGTAAAGAATCTAAACATTTCTCAGTGATTTAAGCTTTGTACATGTGGTCTGCTCATAAGAGAGTAACAAAACTAATCAAGACATTTTGTAAATACAGTCAAACCCACTTATCTAGACCTCAGTTATCTCGAGAACCTATGTACATTGAGTGTTTTGGTCTGGTCCCAAAAGAGATCCTTCTTTGCTAAGCTAATTTTTCCCTTCTTAAGTCAATAACCCTGTTATGTCTGGGCATAAGTTTCAGTCCAAAGTAACATGTGGACCTGCTTAATTCAACGAAATGCAACTTTTAATGCCCATCTCAGAGAAATTTTACAACAAATGATCCAGCATTTCAGCTACTACCAGTACCTCATGCCCGCAAGGATGGAAAAAGTCGGTACAAAACCAAATTTACTACAAATGCTAATCAACCAATCTCATCAATGCATGGTTTATCACTTGCATAGAATGGAGAAAATTATGTTGTAAACAATACTTTAGAGTAAGGAAACTGAATGAATGCATTTCTGACTTTTACAGGAGCTGTGTTCATAATGGACAGCGTCACATGTCAACACCATGACAATATAGTTCATTCCACAAAGCATTGCAAATTTTATCTTATCTGTAACTCAGTAAATTATCGGGTCAACATCATTAAATGTAGCTAAAATACATAATTCATTTTACACGGTATATTTAAAATGATTTGGGTACTTTTAGCTACATTTAATGGCACCAACCTGAAAATGAACATTGTTACAGATAGGATAAAATTCACGATGCTGTGTGAACAAAATATAGTGTAATCCCACTCCAATATCATGACGGTCATTCACCAACTTAATCCACATACCAGACCTGCCAACCCTAATAAGATCATATCAGTACGCTGAATTTTGTCCAGTTTTCTTTAAGGTGTAACAAAATATCATGTACTGCTATTGTCAAGTTACAGGGACTCGTATCATTGTTTACAATTTACCTGTCTTACACGTACTAATATAATAAATATACATATATGACCGATAGTTAAACTGTGAGCAATAACACAAGCACCAAACTGATGCATCAGCAGTAAACATTATGTCAGACCTGTTTACCCATACACTTTCTTGTCAGTATTTTAAGCAATGTCTGTCAGTATTTTTAGAAGGCAGTCAGTATTTTCATTCAGCGTTTCTAACATCTTAATGCAGCACACATCACATGTGAAACAGCGCACAAATAGTAAACACCATCATGCAGTACTGCACGACATACTGACTATACAATATTCTGTAAATAACTCCCCGTTTGTAAAGACGCTGGTATTCAGGCAATCCTGTGTTTCAAGGTAAAATCTGCAGAAATTGAACACCACTGACTTAAACATCCTGTTTACATTATAGTGATAAAAACCACAAAAGAATACCTCAACACACCCAAATTCATTCCGTTATTTATCTCTGTCACTTTCTCTAGAAAATCTGTTTTCTCAGCTTCACACATATCCATAACATTTTAAATAAAGCCAGTTCTCTACATTTTACATGGTTAAGGAAGACTTGATACAAAACATTACGATAGACATTGTTACCACCCATCCCCTCAGAAGATAATAACTTCATTAGGTGAAGGCAATCTTATTTCATAAAATCTAGTATCAGAATTGACAACATTTACTAGAATGGAAATGAGCTTCATATATTATTTTGTACAAAGTTTGTCAACATTATCAAACTGATCCACTTGGAATTAATGTTTTAATGAAGGCTTATTCTATGGGTTTTTAATGGCGATATAATAGGCACTCTTTACCCTATCCAGCTGGTCATCTGTCCACTCTTTGGTAAAATTCTTTCATTTTGACTTCAGGACCAGCTTCAATGGTCTGATTGGCTAGTGAGGATCTCTGATCTGTAACATTTTAACTTGTCAGCTGTGCTCAATGACAAATTCATATTTACGATCAACTCACATAGAACAGCCTCAGCACATTTTATTTGCTTTTGAAGTATGTGTTGATCACTGACTTACTTTCCCTTCATCGCTGACAAAATATTTCTATTTCCCTTCACTAATGATTCCAATTTTGCACGATTTTCCGATAACACGTGCCATGAACAGTCATTTCTTCCACCATGTGCATAGGGAAAGTCTAAGTTGCAAACAGTACAGAGCACAAAATGTCTCCTTAGACGACGGTCTAATGCATGGCCACAGAGTATTATAAACTGGTAGAAAACGCTACTTTCTCTGTTTAGAATTTCCATTTTCATCATCAGTTTCAAGCTGAAACTTTCTTGTCAGTGGCATTTTCTTTATTTAAACAACCAGATGTTGAGAATGTTAAAATCAGTGATGTGGCACGACTGCGGACGCGGACCAAAGAGACGATACAATGAAACGAAACAAAAATGGCTTAAAAATTAATTTTAAAAGTTAATAAATAAATGCAACCTCAAATTGTATTTTCATATCAATGACCGTATGACCGTACAGATGGGCTTTATTCCGTACAAATACGGTAAAATATGGACAGGTAAACAGGTCTGTTATGTTCATCTGAAAAGTTTGTAAAGTACACATACACCTTCAGTTCCAAACCCTATTCAGCTCGATGACTTGCTGCTATCTCTCAACTTGATGTAATTCTTTGAATCTTTTTTCTTCATTTCACATGACAGCAATTGTATCTCCCACCAGGTGACATACTCAAATCGACATGTCCAATAAACCTGTGTCCCTTCCTGCTTTTATTCAGAACAATCTGAATATTCCTTTTTATTCTTCTGTTCTTATTATTAAAACTTAAAAAAAGGCTTATTGCTGGGGTTTTTTTTGGTCTCTAACATGTATCGGTAGCTGGATGCCAATTTTATTTTAAATTCTATAATCAACAATTTGATCAAGCAGACGCCTTGCATGAAAAAATATGTGCAGTTTAATGTGTGTGAGTGTGTGATTTGGATTTTTAACATGGCTTTAATAATTTTTCATTCATATCGATATGATGTCTGCAGTGTGGCAGTTAATAGTGATGGCACTGGGGCGTCATGCTGCAGACATGTAGCATGATGTCCCACCCAGTGCAGTGCATGTGCAGTTTAAAGTGTCTGAGGTTCTACAACAAAGTTAGTCTGGTTCTCTGACTAATTCCACCAAAACTAATGAGAAACACGGATTCAAATCAAACATGGACAAGCCAATTATCTGGATTTTACCAAAACAATCATATTTCCATAGTTTTTCCTTTTATTCTATAAGTCCATATTTTAAGGGCCATTTTCGTAAGACTTACAGCAAAATCGTAAGAGTTGGAAGGCCTACATATACAATTAACAACTTTGGTTCAGTGTTCACTTATGAAGTAAATAGTTAAAGTGTTTCCATGGTTGATGTCAGTGAAAGCCTTTAACTTCAGCATGGCTAGATCACATGACTTACAATCATCTACAGAAACCAGCAAAATTCCAAATTAAGCTGGTACCCCCACCACCACCAAAAAAACATGCGGTTATTAATTTGTTTTGAACAAGAGTAAATAAAAAGCACAAATCATATTTTTTAAAATCCATAGCGCCCAGTACTTTTATAAATGAAGCTGTTGATCACTGTGCCATGATTATAGATTCTTCAACGCAAATGGAACGAAGCATAAAGTGACTGATAAGAGTAACATCTATGAAGCAGAAAGAAGAGTGAATTCATTTGTATTGTTTTATCTTGAATGTAATATCTAAGCATTGCAATCCATCAAAGTGAAATGCCAACTCTCCTTCTGGTGCTGTGTTGTTGCCAATGGTCACTGCTCATAGTTGGGAGGGATATGGAACTACAACTGTATGAATAGAATAGGTCAACTTCTTTCAGAATTTGATGTTGAGACAGTTAATTTTAAAGACTTTAAACAATTTTACAGTTTCTCGGTACATGATTACCGACAGCCTCGCCTTTTTTCCAGTACTGAAGCAAATTTTATCAGTAAAAATCGGCATACCAGTGTAAAGCAAATTCTGATGAAGAGCAATCGACTTTCACACACAATTTTGGTCAGTTCCATTCTGCTACTAGCTCAAGTCAACACTAACAAAAGAAAATACTTTTTAAAAAAGTACAGTCCTACATGTACAGGTACTTAAATTGGCCTAGATTTGGGTCAGCATGAGAAATTATTGCCTTGCCGAGGCTACCAAATGGATTACCCTATTGACGGGGAATCAAAAACAACTTTAAACCACTGACATTGTTACAATAACTTAAACATTGTACCAAATGGATTACCCTATTGACGGGGAATCAAAAACAACTTTAAACCACTGACATTGTTACAATAACTTAAACATTGTAAAATGTGCGACTTGTTACTTAATCTCATTTAAAAGACCTCCAATCTTTTTTTCCTGCAACCAGGCATGACTGAATTATTATTTTTATTGTGCATTAGAAATGCCATTTGTTTTTAGAAATAAAACTCCTCATTTTTGGTACTTCAGATGCATAATCATTGTTCTGCAGTAGATTTATCAACTAAACCCTGATATCTCGGGACCTGGTTATGTCAACAATTTTTTATACCTCCGACATAATGAGATAACCAGGTTTGACTGTAAATAAATGAATATTTCAGTATGAAGGAGCAAAACAGGTCTATCTGATTATTAATAAAAATGTCTGAAGCAAGTACATGGATCAGCAATATCTTAATGATATTTTATTGACACATGAGCCAAGTCTGTCTCAGCAGTGATATGTGTAATTAATGTAGAATTGATGAGCTAATGCCTCATAACTCTTCCTATGTAAACAACTGTTTCCATTAATAAAATGCATAGAAAACACTATGATCACTCAAAATATACTTAAGGAAATTTTTGCAACATTTAGAAATTTGTTTAATATCTAATTCAGACTTCTTTAAAATTAAGAAATGTTGAGATGTGTAGTCCAAGTACCTCTCTCTATATAAGCATGTGGAGTGGGAATGCCTTGCACATAAAGAACCTTAGTTTCCATGTTGGCTTTGATGCTGGATTTAGTATCTTTGTCCTGGAAGTAAGCAAACTTCTCCCTTTTCTGGTACGCCTCCTCTAGCACTTGAGAAAATTCTGGGTCTGCTCGAATTCTGTTCTGTTTCATCCCTTCATAAATATTTATTATGTACCATACTCCCATTGCAGAGTCATAACATTCCTCTTCAGTAGCCTATAAAAAGTCAAAAATATCATGACTGGAAAAGAAAGGGAAATGTATCCCCAATACTGACCAAAGTGGCCCATGAACAATACAAAAGTCCCTCAAAAGGAGTGATGCTCTACTGGCCAAAAAGAAAGTCTATCAGGCCACTTGACTTCATGCATCCTTTAATTCTTTTTAACTGCTGAGTATTCATACCATCTCGGTTATTCTTAAGAAACTCCAACATATCAAAAATGGTAACAAAAATATTTTCTTGCATGTCTGAGTTTACATGTTCACAAGATACTTTAAGTACAGAACAAAATTCTGTATCATGGCCTTTGATCTTGAATCTGATATCATTAACAAACACTGAACTTGTCTCAGATATACCCACACACTAATTTTGGTTAAATAAAAAATTAATATTCTTGGGGTAAAAAACAATTACTTAAGCAATATTGTTCAAATAGACATCAGACATATCCAAAAGTTGGGATTCCTAAACATCTATTTACACTTGTTTGAACTATTATGCTCACAAGCCAGTACAACAAAAAGTCTGAGACAATACAAGTACCTTTCTCCTTAAAATTATGTTTCAGTGCAGTGTGTCAACCTATTCATTAGAATGTGACTAATACAAAGTCTGGTCAAACTTCACTTGTGTAAGTTCCTGTGTTCAAATCTCCACAAGTACAAAAATACAAGCAGTGACCTCTGATGGAACCCTAAGGTCAATGCAGATTTGCTGGTGGTTAGATCTGCATCATTTTCATCAAGAATAATTGATTAAATATTGCAAGAAGAGTTTTATTAAAAACATCATGTCACTATTCATGCAAGAGGTACAGTGACAAGATTTCTGAGATGATCATAAATGGTGGTGTGTTTGAGGTCTGATTATCACTCTTTCATTTCAGAACCAGCTGCATGTTACTTCGTGTTTTAGTGAAAACACCATATTAATATAACCATCTGCTCAAAAGAAATAGCTACATAAAGATTTTCAACATGACATGTGGCAACTATCTTTTAAGGTTGAATCAGCATTATTTTAATAATGGAACAAAACATGGACAAAACAAGTGCCCATTGTCTTTATTTCCTTAATGATGTATGGGCACATGTTTGGGAAATGTAGCTGTTAAGAGATCTGTCAGACTTTGGGAAGACACATTTGTGTAATTTTCAGTCAGGACTAGATACATATAGTGATATGTTTTAGTGAAAACTCCATGTCAAAACAACCTTCCTTTAAAAAGGATCTGCAATGATAGCAAGATTTTAATACTGGAGATCAGACTGGCATCATTTTCATTTTGTACCAACTAGACATCAGGAGTATTATGGACATAACTCCATATTAATATAACCATCCATTCAGGAAAAGTAGGAATAACAAGATTTTCAAGATGGCAACCGCTATGTCTAATTTGGATTTTATACTGGTATCATTAGAACCATATAAAAGGAAGTTTTTTGGTGAAAACACCATATGTACATGACCATCCATTCATAAGAATAACAAGATTGTCAAGACAGATATGATGCCAACAAATTCCAGATCTGATTGTCAGATGGGACCGGGACCCCTGTTCTTTTTTTAAATATTTTGCTCCTTTCACTGCCTTAGTGTTATGTATAGATATATCTCTGCAAGAGAGAGTAACAAGCATGGATAGTAAGAGAAACGTGAGCCATAAAACAGCTCACAAGTTTACCTGGCAGCGGAGAAATCGATCTAATGGGCAGCAGACATAAAATTTTGGTGAATCGAGTTTGGTGTAGTTTATCGTTATGGGAAGAATGCCTTCCTTCACAAGTTCGCATAAGTCTCAGTGTCAATACGACTACATCCATTGTGTGGGACAAAAAATTTTCAGAGGAGATTCAATGTTTGTGCTGCAATAAACCATTTTTGGAGCAGTGAGGGATCGAGGCCAGATCTCCAGGTATGTCTCAATGACAACGTAATATACTGTGTGCGTTGCTAAGAATAAACTGTTCACCAAGCCTGGCTGAGGACAGCATTAACTCCAGGACAGCAGGCCTACAAGCATTGCTTCCTTTATTCAGCATGGTCATCACTTATCCTTGATTGTTTATATGCTGTCAGCAGGAGGGGTGACATGTGACTCAGGAACTGCCATATTCAAATATGTATACATTACTCAAACATCCATTTTCATCTATGTTAGTCTATGGCATTCATTGATTGTGAATTTCATTATGGACACCAATAGCAGACTGCCACTTTACAAACATTACCTGTCGGTAGAGTACAGAGAAAAGGGGTGTTTACAACATCTAAACTCATATGGTGAAATCACCTTTTCACACATGTCAACCAAGCAGCGATCCCTATGAGAAGTCCACAGTGCAATTTCAGTAAAGTCGCCATTCAACCCCCGTCTGTCTTTCTTTTTCGTTTTCATTATGATTGTCATATACACATTTTTTATCATTTTCATTAAAAATGTCATAGTCACATATTTTCTTTTTCATTAAGATTATCATAATCATATTCTGTTATTGTCATTGTTTGCTAAGAGCTCATGTGAATCATCTCATTCATCCTTGCATTTTCCATCAGAATTATTTGTCCCAATTGCAGGTGACCTCAGTACCAAACAGAAATAGTTTGATCCTTACTTAGGGATAGTTGTCCAGAGTTATGCCCCCTAGGTTTAGGTGACATTGATCTGCACAATTTTTATTTACAACCAACCAGATACAGTATAGTTCATGAAACATTTCTCCACCCATCACAGTGGAGTATTTAATATCTTTTGCACTCACTCCACACTGAAGCTCTGGAGTGGAGGGTAAGTTCTTGGCAAGTCAACATGACAGAGAAGGCATGTGCTATGCAAATGCACCACAGAGGGAGCTGGCAGCCATTACTGATTGAC
The DNA here is from genome assembly GCA_016617855.1 of Megalonaias nervosa. Lineage (NCBI taxonomy): Eukaryota > Metazoa > Mollusca > Bivalvia > Unionida > Unionidae > Megalonaias > Megalonaias nervosa. The sequence goes on from JAECUM010013956.1 coordinate 19,303, forward strand.
ATCTCAACAGCCAATGCACAAACCCCCACATGGAAATACTGAGATGCCAGCAAGAATTACAATCATATAACAAATGAATAAATCATATTGAAGTTGCTTGTATATTTTGGACAATGAAAAAAATATTTCAAAAGAGTCTTGTATATTTTGCATGCAATAAATGTCTTTACAAAAAGGTTGGTTTCCTTTTTTGTGAGACTTCTATTTGCAGTTATTGCCCATAACAAACTTTTTTATTGTTATGCATATTTAAGCTATATTGTGTGCTTGACCTTAGTCCTTAATTTGGCCTATCTGCCTACTGTCATGTTTGTAAGTTATAAATAAGTTATTTACTGATATTTGCATTCAAGGTTTAGCCTTATTTACAAATTTGAATGTTCTGGAATCGAACCTGTGACCTACTTCCTGGTCATTTTATCGCATCTTAGGTTTTTATACGAGCATGAGGTAAACAAAATTATTCATTCCTACATTCAGTTCAGCCTGTGGAATCATTTTCAGTTGGATTCTGATAATAACTCCGCAGAATCATTTATTTAAATTATTCATTGGAATTATAAGGTGCTCATTGACCTTTTAGACAAAACACTATTTTGGGATTACTGTCAATTCATTCAAAGACATTCTGGATTATATCATTGTGACACATCAAGACTATGGATACATCAGCTCATTAAAAACTACTGGTACATCAGCAAATTCAAGACTATTGGAATTCATGCAGAATATTTTATACTTTTGGACTTGTGATTTGAAATAACTTCCAAACTTGTTAGTTTTGCTTCCTTTCAGTTCCTTGGTTTAAGACCACAGAGTCGTAACAATATGCATTCGAACTTTAGTTGAAACAATGTAACTTAACAATTTTTGATCATGTCCAGTGGAGAGTTTCATTGACACTTTTAGGAATTTTTTGTTTTTAATTTATTAAAAGAAATCTGAACTTCTGTACCGACTTGACGAGTCACGTCTTTCAGCTTTTCTTGAATGGAATAAATGTATCCTGCTGTTACAAAGGAAAAGTAATACAATGAGATATGGAAGATTCAATTATTTAAAGCAGAAAAACTACCACAAAACACACTAAAATTACACTGAAATGTAATCAATGTGCTTGGTCATAATGTAACAGCAATGGCAGTGCATATCATCACCAACAATATGTGTTTACAAGATTCTGTAATACAAAACTCTGATCAAGTTAGATTCTGACAGTATTGGGCCCATTGCATGTGTGCTGTAACAGGGACCTAACTTCAGCAGACATTCCACAGCAACTAAGGCTTATGTAGCCACTGTCAACACTGTTATAAAATACTAACAGCAATTAGCATCAAGAGAGGTTGTCAATTTCATATCCCAGTGTGTGACAGGTATCATTTATATAGCATGAGCCATCTCACTAGAAGCACTGCATTTAACAAATGTACATTGCATAACAAATTAAAAGTGGAAGTTTGGAATATGTCCAAAATTCAACTGAATTAAATTTATTGCTAAAATGAATAATAATGGGAAACATGCCATGATTCCATTACTAATCCCTCTTTCTGTATGTCTGATAATTAGTTTAAACAATGTTTTTTTTTTTTTAAATCATCATCCCAGAAAGTACATTTTCATTCTAAAGTTCTTAGAAGACATTGTTACCTCTTAATATTCACCCTTCACCAGATGCTGGTAATGAAAGCCATCTTAATTAATTAATTAATCCAAATTAAAATATGTGACCTATGAATTGGGAATAATACAATATCTGTTCTCCATATTTCATTGGTCATCTATAATTAGTGACCATTTATCCTTCATGAATAAGAATCTGCTATCCATTTTGTTCACATTTACAAGTTTACATGTTTTTCATCCTTGAAGCAACAGAGATAATTACAATGCATTTTAATCCATTTAGTGCAAAGAGTTGATAACTGCTGATTCTATTGATATCCATGGGTCGTTCTGACTTTGAAAAACTATTGCCAACAACCATGAACTAGCCAATAATCTTTAAGGATTAGATTTGGGGTACCAGTAAACTCACTCTCCAAGAAAATGGTGTTTAGCTAAGTTGGGACAGATTTTGTAAACACCTTGGTACATTATTTTGGCCTTTCTCAAAAATATTATTTCATGTATTAGTAATACCTGAATGTAAGCACTGCAGTCTGATCAAGAATTATTTTATATGCCCTTTCCTGGAATCTAGAAATTTTTCTCATCTTTGTAGCAGTTGTGCTCCCCCAAATTATATTACTATAGTCAACATGCGGTTGAATGTAACTTTTGTAAAAAGTAACTCTGTAATATAATGGAATGAAGGCCTTGATTTTCTTTTTTATGAGCCACAGATAAGAGTTTATTTTCTTTGAAATATAATTTATACGATGAGACCATAGCAAGTTATTATCTACAAATATTCTAAGAATTCTATCTAAACACGTCATTTTCATATCAGTGTTATCACAGAGAACATACAGCAAAACAGTTTGTAATCTTGCTCTTTTCTGCTGTGTAGTTATCAACAAGACTCTTGCTTTGTAGATATTGAGGAAAATATTTTCCTTGCACCATATATAAGGTTTGTTGAGAGCAGTTTGAAGGTTATTTTCAACTTCAGCTTCATCGCTTTGAGCATCAAAGTAGTGTCATCAGCATACATGTCAGTTGATGTGACTGCATCTCCTATTTTTAGAAGCAGGTCATTTAAGAACAAAATAAATAACATGGGCCCCAAGATAGAAACTCGTGGCACTCCACAACTTATCATTTTTGTTTCATATAGGTGTCCATTTAATGTTACCTGTTGAAACTTACTGCTCAAGTAGGATGTGAACCACTTATGAGTATCTTCACTATATTGACAGATTTTTAACTTTTCAAAAAGAATTTCATGATCTACTAGGCCTTTAAAACTCAGTCGTTATAGTACCAACTAACTTTCCTTCAACTAAGGCTTTCAGCCACTTGTCAGTCACAGAGACAAGTGCAGTTTCACAAAAAAGATCATTCTGAAAGCCCGATTGATATTCAGGAAGTAGATTGTGATCACTGCGGTAGTTCATAAAAGAACAATGTACATGCTTTTCTAGTGATTTGGAAAGGGATGGAAGAACTGATATTGGTCTATAGTTATTCACATCCTCTTTTGATCCAGCATTATGTAATAGTGTCACTTTGGCAGTTTTCCAAGATAGAGGAAATTGACTTGCTCGAGAACTGTGATTACACAGAAAGGTAATACTATCAGCAATAGCAGATGCAGCTGCCTTAAGAAATCTTGGACATGTTAATTCCTGTAGATTTAGAAACATCGATCTTTTTTTAGGTAACTCAAAAGAAACTCGGAACTTATTTCCAGGATTTCAAATTTAGTATCATCTGGAAGTTTTGTGGAATGAAATTTTTTTAGTTCTGAATCATCAGAGTCTAGCTTTTGTTCTGTAATCTTTGAGGCAATGTTTACAAAGAATTCATTGAAAATATTTGCAATCATAAACATGGTTTCCATCATCAATCAGGGATGATATGTCTGTCTTCTTTTTGTACTTTCCTGCTCCAAATTCATTAAAAATTGTCCAGATATTTTGGGAGCTGTTTTGCTTTTGTCATAAATAACTATTTGGTAATGGTTTCTTTTTGCTTATTTAATCACTTTGCTTACATTACTTAATATCCAGATTCTGTATTCATCTTCATTACCTACAGATTTCAAGTCGCCTCGTCTCTTCACAGTATCGAAATTTCTGTGTGACCCAGCCAGGTTGATGATACTTAACTCTATGTCTTCAAAGGAGGATATTATGTATTTGTTTCAAGTTATATCCCATCCCCATCTATATCTCTCTCCCAGCTGCAGTCCTCCCCCCACTCAGTAGCATAAGCGAATAGAGTAGAAGTCTTAAATGACTTAAATTAGAACAGTTCCTAGCAGCTACTTCACATTTTGATGTTTAAAAATAAACAGTTACTGTTGAATGAATATTTTAATTATCACAAAACCAAACACAATAAAATGAAGAGCCACAATGCATGTACTGTAGCTTTAACACAAATTTCAAGCTGGTAACCATGGCAGCCAAAATGAAGGTCTAATAAGTACAGTTTTATTTAGTACCCTAAGAAGTCTATATGTTTGGACTGGCATTTACAGTGTCAACACAAGTGCCAAGGCAACAGAATAAAACTGCCTTGACAAATGACACACCAGGATCGCCAACAAAGGTTTATCTGACAGTAGGATTCAAACCTGCTCCCTTTTGGTCACAAAAAACCTATTCAGGATGACTTCCATGTGGACCATTTTGGAGGTCTGATCAATACGTTTTTCATCTAGGATAAACTGCATTTCTTAAAATGTCTTTTGGTAAAAAGCCTGCGTTACTACAACTACAGTGCATCTCACAGGATTTTTCATTTCATAATCAGTTTATTCAGACAACTACTATCACATAAACATTCCTTCATTAACCATTTTTCTGATTAGCTGGTTGGCTTTCCATCACATATGTAGCACGTCCATTAAGTTGCTGAAAAAACATCTTTCATAAAGCTAATGATCTGAACAAAAATGAAAGCAATAATCATAGTAAATTTTATATTGAAACAGAGTGAAAAATATCAATAGTGGCTTAGATTTTAAACATTTTACTGGACGATATATTTAACGGTACTGTTTAAGTGTTTTATGCAAAACTGTAACTGTACACAATGTGGACGAGTCATATGACAGAATATTATCAAAACATTCTACCACAACTTTCTGAAATATATTCCTTCTATTCTAAAGTTTCATTTCTCAGATGCTGATATTAATATTTCGTAAATAAATGTAGAAAGTGAAATGGTGAACTTCACATGCCGTAAACATGCAACAATGGTTCCTCCACCCCAAGTTACAAATGCCCTTGATACATCCTGCTGGTGTTAATTTTACCTGAGCAGGAACTCCTCCTTCAGCCATAGTCACTGTTCACCAAGATCGACTCTCAACTCTTAATACTAATCAACTGAAATAAAAAGAATTTGGATATATCACTGTTGTGTATATATATGTAAATATGCACACACAGAGATATGTAGAAGAATTATTCTCTCTCTCTCTCTCTATATATATATATATATATATATTTTTAACATAAGTAAAAGAACCACTTCACAGGAACTGTTTACAAGCTTTTTATTTAAGCATGTCTCATCATGCCTGTTCCAGCATTGTTCCACTGCCAGATTTCTGTATTATGACTGTAGCCGAATTTTTTTTTCTCAGATCTCAGTAAACAAGTCTGGAGCTGCCATGAAAATAAAGTAAATCCCTTTTATAAGAATACTGTACCATTCTAACATCTTAAAGTAACAGAAAAGATCATAAACCAACAAGTTTTTATAAAATTCAATGATTTATTTCCCTAAAAAACATACCCCTGGTAGTTAAAATGTAAAAAAAATTAACTTAAGGTATTGCGAATTAAATCTCAAATAATCCTATAATTACTAATAAAAGTGAAGTCCTAATAAATAAAGTTATGAATAAACTTTAGCAGTGTTCCAAAATTCCAAAGCTGAAGTGTTGATGTGCTTGTGATAGCCTGTGTTGAGGCAATGTGCCGACAGTCTTTCATTGAATCCAAATAATAAAATTCCAGAAGTCCATGTTTAAATTCACTATAATTCCTATTGAATGGCTATTATTTTTATGAGCACTCTTTATTTCCAGAGATAAATAACTTGAATTAAATAATCTGAACAAATGAATTCCAGCCCAAATGAAACACTGGATAGAACAATAATACAACTGATTCTGCTTAGATCTTAAAGCAGGAATAAATAATTTCTAGAAAAACAAGATTATTATAGTCCTCTACTTGCTGTCAGGTCACAATTAGAATTTTCTTAAGAAAAACCTAACTGAAGATTTCATTCTGGAAGGTTCCAAATGTTTACAAGTTAAAATCTTGGTAATAATTAGAAGGTCTGTTACTAAAATTATAATACAGAATGTGGAATACATCATGTAGGTCAGGTATATTTATAGGGAAATTCCAAAAACCTAGACCCAGACCCATATAAATATCACTTTTATTGATAATGATCCTAATATTAAACCTGTGCTCATAGAGAAAATATTAACTATGTATTAGTTAACAGAATATTAAAAATAATGATTTTGGTCAGGCACACAATGAACTTGATTTTAGACAAGGTCAGCTACAAAATACAACTTTACAGCATATCATGAAATAAAAACATAAAGAGAAACTACCAAATGCAAATTAAATATACATAACAATATGGGTACCAATTTTATTCTTAGAGAAGAATCTGCCTTACATTTCAGCTGTATCAAGCAGTCACCTTGTATTAACCATTTTGTTCCAAGGCCCATAAGGTCAACTATACTGATATGAACCTATTCAGCAACAACCTGTCTTCTGCAGCCACTTTTCTCATATTCCAAAGGTTCCTGCCTAAAATAAGCTGGCTTTATTATTATTATTATTATTAATATATGTTTCTTGTTTATCGCTAATCAAAGGACAAGGTGAAGAAACATTTACTGTTGTATGCAAAGAAGGTTAATAAATAAAACTACAAGGTTTCATTATATAATTACAATTATTATCCCCTCCTCAATTGATTCTTCATAGGAATATCATAATAAATGGACTACATTTAGACTGTTTAGAGTAGGGACAAAACTTCGTGTCCAAATAATTTAGCCCCAAGTGCTCAAAGAAATTTTATTTTTTTTGACACAGGCTCAATGCAAGTGACTTGAAAGAAATCGGCAGCCCTGACTAAAATTTCATGTGCTCAAATGGGCTCTATTCTTTTTAACTATCATTTATCACACAACGTAGCAATTGCTCTACTTTAAATATGAAAAAAGAAAACAAAATAACATTAAATTGACGTGTGTTTGTTCAGATCTCAAAATTTCACTTAAACAAGGTTTTCTTCCAAGTCCTTGTGTCAACCTTTGTCCAACTGCTCTATCAGTGTCATCCTTAATTGGTGCATCAACAGTGTTTCTATTCATTAGCATCTGAAGCCTGTCTTGCTTTTATATAGTTTATCTTTACACTTTTGATGTTGTTCACAGGTATGTCTAATCAGTGCTGCATTACACTAGCGAACAAGGGACAGCTCAGTTATTTTTCATTACAGGATTAAATGATCACGGTTGGGTATCTATCAATGTGTAAATTTTACCTAATCGCTCACAAAGTAAATAAAGTCTAAAAGACTTTATGTAAACTTAGTAAGTGATTAGGTCAAATTTACACATCAATAAATACCCAACCATGGTCATTTAATCCTTATAATTCCAATTTACTTCCTTTCTAACATCAGATCAGCAGATTTAATCAACAAAACATTAACTTTTATGTACCTCAAAGTTTTCTTTCATTAGCCTCTTAACTGCAATAGAATACATAGCCCTATCTTTGCCAGCCAAGATTCATTGATTCTTTACACAGTGATAAGGGGTAGAATGTCACAGCAGGTCATGCCAGTGATACACTGTTATGATCATTATTTTAATATATAAAAAATTGTTGCGGTTAAACCAGGAATATTCCTTTTGTTTTTGAAAATTATGCTTATGGCAACTGTTGTCATAGCAACGTCGTTGTTACTTTCTATGCATTTTGATCTTTCAAAGGCAAAATCGCATCCATTTTTAGTGAGATCCCTTGGTTGACATGACCCTGACCTTTAATAACCGCTGCTGTAACATGTTGTCGAGGTGAAATGCAATAATTTCGGAAGACTGGCTTCTAAACCCTGCCATATGCCTTCTTCGGCACAAGGGGCAAGTGTTGGAGTGCAGGAAGGTCTGTGCAATTACATTGTTTTTACTTCTAATGGTCGATTTTAACCGGTGGCTTGTCATTTTTTATTGGAAATCACAGGAGTGGGTGGGTGGGAGCTTGTTGTTATTATTAGGGTATAAAGCATTGATATAGATAAAACTTCACATCAAATAATCTGGACACAGGGAACCAAAAGTAGTCCACAGAATTTATCGATGTGTAAAAAATTCATGATCAGTATCACGTGACCGTTTACATCCAATCAAAATATAGAAAATGCAGTCAATTCATAAAAATTGGAATTATTAAACTTTAACTTCTTGAAACATCTTGACCACTCCAGTGGGCAAAGTGGTTAGTGTCCGCCTCAGATGTGGGAAGTCACGGGTTTGAACCCCAGCCGAGTCATACCAAAGACTTATAAAAATGGTACCAGCAGCTGCCTCGCTTGGTGCTCAGCATTAAGAGGTTAGTGTTGGGACTGGTCAGCCTGGTGTCAGGATAAAGTGACTGGATGGGACATGATGCTATGTGTCTATGGCACCATACACTGCCACACTGCCGACATCATAGCGATATGACTGAAAAATTGTTAAAGCTACGTTAAAAATCCAAATCACAAAAACACACACTGAAACATCATGAACAATGCAATTACAATTACAGAAGACAAAAAATCTAAATATTTAAGTATTTCTGCCAAAATCATATATTGGTGTTTCCTTTTTAGGATGACCAATTTTAAATCAAAGATTCAAAAGCCATCATGGACCACATTTTATCCCTGGATTACCTATGGCACTTAAAAAACATCCTGCATTAGGCCTAAACTCTCCAGATTAACAATAAGGTAATTAATTAACAGTTTATTATGTACACATGTTAGCATTAAATCCATTACTCAGCCACGCATCACTGCAATGGTTGCAATGTCTACTGGAACAGTTCCTGTACAAAGTCGACTGGTTCTGATTGGTTTCTGTAATATATGGATAGAACATGTAAAAATACAATTTTTTTTCCTTCAAAATCTGTTAATTTTCAAAAGTGATAGATTTCAACTATAAAATGGTAGGTGCAGTAGATGGCCTTAAAAACTGTATTTTTTTTTCCTAGGCACTGGTGGAATCGCATGACTGTTCAAGCCAAGTGAGCACTAATTATAGGTAACCGAGGGAGTCTGTTTGCCATTAAAACGGTCACATGCTTTGCTTTGTACACTAAGTTTACAGCTTTCAACAGAAGTAAGATAAGTAGACAATCTTCATAAGGATAAGGGGCATTCATGGGGACAAATATTCATAACTGACTAGTATTTCAACAACTTCAAAATAAAATTCTGCATTTCATGAGTGAGATTGAGGTTTTCTCAGGCAAATGAGATTCTTTTCTACCAACTAACCCAATGGGAACTTCACTTAGAATACATAAGGGGCCTGATCTGAAATTAGATAGACCCCAGGAATCTGGCTATAGGACTTTTTGAGTACCAACTCCACAAAATAAATGGAAGATAAAACTTCCTCTTTTCTTACTTGGATAGACAGAAAAGATAAATAGGGCAGCACCCACTTAAGTTAAAATTTATTGATGAAACTATTTCATTTTTCTTGCAGAGAGTATACTATCTAAATGTAAGAGCAACTCATGGATAAACAATTTTCATTCAGCAAAGTGTCATCACATGTTCCATAAAATAACAAGAACCACAACAATAACAAATACAATAGGTACAACGACTAGTGCAATAAAAACAAAAGTCCCTTGAGGGGACCGATGCTCAACAGTTCAATAAGATAATACCATTTCTTTCTTGTAACTGTCAAGTGTTGAAAAGGCCTCTGATATTCTTCAGTGATAAAAAGATTTTAAAATTAGCTGCTGTGGTAAACATATTGGATTTCAGTTTGGCACCATTTTCATTTAGGACAAAGTAAACATCATTAGAAGTCTTTTGGTGAAAACCCCATGTCATAATGATCATTATGTTCTGGTGAAGCAGCAACCACAAGATTTTTAAGCTATCATGAGAAGCCTTTAAATGAAACCCCCATGCTAATATTACCATCCATTCTGGAGGAGCGGCAATAACAAGATTTTCAAGATGGCTGCAATGGTGGCCAGACTGATCACTGGATCAGCATCATTTTCATTTAGGACCAACTAAATATCATAAAAAGATTTTTTTTCGGTTTTCAGTGCCAACCCCATCATGATTCATGTAGTAGAAGCCATAACAATATTTTCAGGATGGCCAATGTAATGGCCATACTGGATGTCCAAGCAGCACCATTTTAATTTAGGACCAACAAGACATGGAAGAAGTCTTTCAACAAAAACCCCATACTGGTATGACCATCCATTCAGAAGATGTAGCTATAGAGACTTTCAAGATGACTGCTGTGGTGTCATAATGGACATCAGATCAGCATCATTTTAATTTGGGACCAACTAGACATAATAAGAAGTCTTTTGGTGAAAACCCCATGTTGTTTATGACCATCCATTCAAAAAGTGTAGTGATAACAAGATTTTTAAAATGGACACTGTGATGGCCATATTGAATGTCCAAGTGCAATATTTTTGTTTAGGACCAAACAGACAATGGGATGAATGTGTTTAGTTTCATGGCAATCCTCCAAGTAGTTTATGAGAAGCAACAATAACAAACTTGTGCTAACAGATGAATGGACGAAAGTCCATCCCATATGCTTGTCTGGTCTATGACAAGCTGAGCTAATCAAAATAATAGATTGTAACAGTGCCCTAGCAATTGTACCATCAACCCCTCCCCCCTTTCATGTAACCCATTGTATCTACAAACAAATCAAATTCAAAAATATAACAACATGAAAAATTTAATGTACGATTTACTGAAATGCACCCAAGTATGTGAAATCCATTCTTCCATTCATCACCTTGCATATGTACGGTCTTTCTTTGGGGAAATTATATTATCTGAATTAGAATTACCTATTTCTGACCTTTACTACCAGGCCAACATGGGGCTACCTATGTGCTGGGTATTTTATGGAGTTTTTGATTTTGATTTTTTTTTTTAAATTGGTGGGTCCATTTTTCAGAGTAAGCACTATGAATCTTAATTACACACGCAAGAAGTGATAGAGCTATGAATTAGGCTTCAGATGTTTAACATATTTAATTTTTTCAAGGATATGGGAAAACATTAAAGCAGATAGTACATTACATATCGGCAGGTTCTAAAATGAAGATAGAGTATCAGGACCACTTATCAATAGACCCTGGGTAAACACTGGTTTTCGAACTGTAAGCACATGGAAGCACTTCAACCAAAACCTTGATCTAAATTTTCTCTGGGATCTTGACCCCAAAGTCAGTGGGGATAGTGAGCATATCTTGAATTGTCTTAGGTCCATATTCATGTATCTCAAGTATAAACAAAATCCATCATGGGGTTTAGGAAATATGAGACAAATTGTTTTCTCACTAAAACCTTCACACCAGGAGTTATTGGGCAATACTGTGCAATAGTCTTAAGTAGATACCTCCATTTGATGGACACCTGTTTAAAATGGACACTTTGAATGATCCTCATTGTAAATCTTTAAATACACACCCATTATACAGCAGCCACCTGTCTAATATAGATAGTGTTTTTCTGGATCACATAGTGGCAAATAATGGACAACATAACCAAACCCATACACAGACTTGCCTCCTTTGCAGCTTATGAAAGGTACTATATAGATTTTATGCAGATTTATTTTCACAGTTAACTACTCAGACGATGACTACAATTGTCCACAAGGTCTCAATCAATTAGCGTTAATTAGTATTAATTTCATATCTGATATGATCTTGCTTCAATTTGACCAATAAAAGTACAGTTACAGTGGTAGGCATCTTAATAGACCTAAACAAAAACTGTTCCCAACTGCCAACACAAATACGGCCATTCCAACCTACCCCACCCCCACAAACAAATTAATAATGAAGGATATAAGAATATACTAGGTTTGGGCTATTTTCCACATTTTCATCTCATTCTGGTACCATTTAATTTTGTTTATAGTAGCAATAACCAAGGACTCAGTTGCTCATTCAATGTAACAAAAAAGCTACATCTTTTTCTGATTCTATTAGCATGAATATCAGGCTTTAGGTATTCAATCCTTGGTATATTTAAAATGCACACTCCCCCCCCCCACTGTTAACACATGCAGTGATATTAAATGAGTGCTAACACTTGTAACATCATTTTCTAAAAAGAGCTTGGATTACCTTGAAAACAAAAAGGTTAATAGGCACTCGCTAAGCCAGATATTACTGGTAGTCTTTGATATATGTATTACAGTGGTCCCCCTCTTCTAAGGCCACTCCTGTACTAGGAAAGTTGCCTTATAAAGGGTGTAATCTTTCTAGAGAGGCACTACATTTGTGATAAGTATTTGCATAAAATAAGAAAGTTTTAATAACTACAAAACATTTAATATCTTCATTTAAAAGTAAAATTACTTATCAAAAGGGGGGCCCTGAGTGGCAGAGTGGTCTAAAGCGCTTGCCATTACGGATCACTGCCATCTCACCTCTGTCTGCATGGTTTCAAGTCTCAGATTCAACCAATGTGGGTATGTGAGAAAGCTTGCCAGTAGCTTCTCATGGGTCGGTGGTTCTTTCCGGGGTTTTCCCAGGTTCTTCCTCAACCATTTATACTGGCCACCATGTATAGCCTATCTTGTGCTGAAAAATGGCATTAAACCCTACAACAACAACAACAACTTATCAAAAGATTCTTCTAATGTCATAAGAAGAGACTTTTTAAAGTGCATATACATTAATAATTCTTAATGCTTAATATGTGAGTGGGATGATCTTGGCACATGCCGTGGAAATCCATTCAAGAACATTGTCATTTAAATCTTGGTACAAACATCACTTTGCAATCAGAATCATTCTTGTTCCATTTATTCCATTTTCCCACTGCTGCAGAATATTCTCCTTATCTATTACAATACTGTTTCTTTTAGTCTTTCCAACATCAATTTTTTTATTGCAAAATCTTCTGAACTCTCACAATTGTAATTGAGTTGAATAACTTGCCCTTTTTCTTCTGAAGAAATAATTTTCCATTTACATGATGACATGTTAAAGTTTTCTGATGATTTAATCTATGTTGCTAATTGTACAGTACTGCAATTTAATCATGTAGGCAAAACTTTTGTAGATTAATAAAAAAGCTTTGTTTAAATCAGAAGTGACACATGTACAATCATGTAATTTTTCAGTCTTCACTGTTTTATTCAAGGTGCATTTTTCTTTGTTTGTGAATGCACAAAAGCTATATTTAGCCTACGTAGACCAAGTTATGATCCTGACAACTACCTCTGGTCATAATCATCAAAGGGAAGAACACCAAAGCCATACCACAACAATGTTGAGCCTGTTTCCTGAAAACATCAGCACATGTCTACAGTGATATAATACTGACTGAAGTGGTACATGATACATGTATAATGCACCTTAGCCATCAATTACCTAAGTGATGAAGAAATTACTTCTGGAAACAGACATCAAAAAAGATAATAAGATTACTTACTTCCATGTATGAATGAAATATTGGTTCTGAGTACATACTTGATAAAATGTGGCCACTTCTGAGGAGTAAATTTCACATTTTTGGACTAAAATACTGGCCACAATGACATCCAGCACCGGGGGTGGGGTGGGTGGGACTGCACATGTGGGGTACATTTGTACACAAACTTGTCAGTGCATTTAAAACTGGCTATGCAGAGGTGGTCACGGGGTGGGGGTGGGGCTGTATAAGATGGGGAACCACTGTAATTTGATATCCTATAATAAGGTTAATGTATCATTTTTAAAAAAAAGTGTAATTTGTATCAAATTAAGAAACTATATTGAAATTTAACAGAAAGGTATATATGCTTCTGAGACAGGACTTTTATTCAAACTCTATTAGTAAAGTGGTGACTGGTGTTCATATGTCAGCTTTATCCTAAGCCTATTAGTGTTGGAAGGTTACGGCACACTTCTCTCTGTATGCATTTATTATCATATGTACCCTCCAAAAGCTCGTTCAGAATAAATGTTATTTCGTAAACAGTGTTAAAATGCCTTATGAGTTGACAGTATGAAAAAAAGGTGGATATAAAACATGGAAAAACTAGTTGCCATATGTATGGTAACTTGAGACTGCAGATTTGAACTGTCAGGATGAATTCACACACACTGTAGGCACCGTTAGTTACAACAAAATAGGGCATTGTTTATTTGCCAATCAATTGCTGGTGCTTACATATACACACACACACTGTAGAACATGGTTTCTTTGAAGTATCCAGTGCCCAATGCCTTAGGGCCCCTCCTGTATTCTAAGTGAAGTGCCTGTCAGGCTTGTCAGAAAAAAATTAATTTGCCTGAGAAAATATCAATCGCGCTGATGAAATGCAAGCCTTTATTTTTCAAAATGTTGGAAGACTAGTAAATTATTAATATTTTTATACCCTTATGAAGATCGTCTATTTATAATACTTCTATTGAACTTTTGAGTACAAAGCGAAGCATGTGATCTATGAATGAGGAATGGATTGCTTGTGTTACTAGAACTAGTGCTCATATGGCTTTAACATACATGTGATTCTAAAAATACTGTTTAGGATATGTATGTGCCAGAAACCAGCCAGAACCAGTCTAGTGAGAACCAAAACTGTTCCAGCAATTGTTGCAACCCGTGCAACGATGCATGGCCAAATAATGCCATTAAGGCTAGCATGTATACATGATAAGCTGTTTAAATTGATTACTTTATTGTTGTAATCTGGAGAGTTTATGCCAAAAGCAGGATGTTTTTGCAGGTATTATAAGTAATAAAGGAATCAAATCAGGTCAAGTTTGCTTTTTGAGTCTTTGATTATAAAAATTGTCCGACCTTTGGCCCAGTCAAGATAAAAAAATAAAAGACTGACTAAAAATGACTTCAGCAAAAAACACTTGTTTAATTTTTCTGATTTTTTTCATCATCTTGTTTAATTGCTATTGCATTGTTCAGAATTTTTTAAGTTGAAGATTAATTAATAATAATTCAGCTGTCCTGTGCTCATACGTACACATATGTAATGAAATACTTGTTAAACAAATTAAGTGGCATCTATGAACAACATCAAAAGTGTAAACAGAAACTGTATGTAAATCAAACCATGCTTCTGAACATAAATACTGTTGATCCACCGAGTAAGGACATTGTAGTGGCAATTAAACAATGGCTGCCCTCAGGACCTGGAGAAAAACATTGCTTTGTGTGACATTTTTCAAAGATTCAAAGATTCAAATAAACACACAGTTCAATTTAATATGATTTTGTTTTTATTTATTCATATTTAAGTGTAGCAATTGCAATAATGTGTAAAAAATGTGATGTGATGTGATTATGATTTTTAACGTAGCTTTAACAATTTTTCAGTCATATCGCTACGATGTCTGCAGTGTGGCAGTTTATAGTGATGTCTAGCACTGGGGCATCATGCCGCAGACATGTAGCATGATGTCCCACCCAGTCACATTATCCCGACACCAGGCCGACCAGTCCTAACACTAACCTCTTAATGCTGAGTGCCAAGCGAGGCAGCTGTTAGTACCATTTTTGTAAGTCTTTGGTATGACTCGACCGGGGATCGAACCCACGACCTCCCACATCCGAGGCGGACGCTCTAACCACTAGGCCACCTGTGTAAAAAATAATACTGAAAAAGGGTTAATTGTGGGCACATGGAAATTGGAGTCCAGGCTTGTGGAGTTTGAGTCAGGGCTTGTCAATTTTTTCAGGTCACCAACCCTGTGCATGTGTCAAAAAAAATTATTCTTTGAGTTCTGGTATCTCAGAGGAACAGCCCTTTTCAAAAGATAATAGCAATGATAACAATTATGCTCTTCAGCCAATCCTGTGGGACAAATACCCAAAATTTTAAATCCTTCATTTCCACATCAAGTTTGTTATGGATCAAAGAATGGTCTGATATCCCATCTTCTATAGCACTGGAAGATAACAGTCAGTTTTCCTTTCCAAATATTGCTTGTCAGAGCATTGCTCTCACTGACTTGTAACTCATGGAACAGGAGGGACAAATTAGATATTTAACTGATGATTTATTTTATTATCTGGATAATAATTAACATAATCTGTTACAACTACATAATGAATAAAAGCAGAGCAATGTTATATTGCGTAACTTTCCTAGACAAAAGACAAGAATCACATTACTATGACTGCCAATTCAGTTCCATAAATGTTAAGCGAGATACACGTAAGTTAATTACATGTAATCCAATTATACACTATCCTTTACTGGAAATGCAGTATTTATTTCAGTTTAATTAGGTGCATGTGGGTGCTTTGCACTTAAAATAACAACACACAAGAATCACTAAACAGTAATCAAGTTTAATGACAGCCATTCTGTCAATGTCATGTGATTTGCACGCAGATAGGTCAGAATAAAATTTTTTATCGTAATGCAAAAAGACCAAATGTCAATATTAAGGCTACTTTCAGGCATGTCAATAGGATAAACTGGGATAGAATTTCAGTTATGTTTATTAACATTAATGCTGTTTATTCATAACAACGTAACATAGACAAACACTACCGGCCCGTAAATCTTACATTAGGCTGTTTTTGATGTGAGTCATAAACAACCACCTTGCGAGTGACAAGAAAAGACTGGTGTTTCCTCTCTGAATTCTTTCATCTTAATGGTCATCACATATTTCTAATTAAAGATAAACAATTTATGTTAAGTCTATTTCCTACCCATTTAAAGATTTCCCTTATTTTGTTACATATCATGTAACTTACCAGTTCACGTTACATCTTTCTGGACATCTTTAGCAAGCTTTGTGATCAACTGTAGACAACCTCAGATCAGTTCCATGAAGGTTTTTGACAACTGAATGTTGTATGCAACTGTTTCAGGTTTCAGTAAAAATATAACCCAAAATTTTACGAAACGGTGACTGCAGATGGACACAAACATTTTGTCTATAAATACTTAAATTTGTCAAATGTTGAACATATAAAAGATTTAAGTTTCTTTATTCAAACACAATATAAAATGACTCCACAATGCACATTTTACTATATAATTTACTGAGCTTATTATCACAGAGCAAGTCATTGATCATCACGTAACTGGTCTGACAGAAGCATCACATGTAAACAGTGGTGATAAAAATTTAATTTTTTAATGTTATTTTTCCAACCAGCAAGACAACTTTTACAAGTTAGAAATCAGACTACGCAAGTCTGTACCAAACATCCATAGTTTTATGTACTTACACTGATAAAAAAGCTATTTTAATTATTATTTTTTAATGTAGATGAGTAATGTCCATTTTGATCTGTCTGGAATGTAATGTTTTTGGAAATGACAGAGGAAATTAATAATTAAGAAACACATATTTTATGTCAAAACTGTCTTTATTATCACAGTAAATAATATTTATCAACAATTAAAGTCTGAAATGCTTTTCACAGCCTATTTTCAAAACAAACAGTAGCATCTGACATTAGACTGTATACACAGCCAAGGATTAGCTGTTAATTAGTCACACTGGCATTCTTGCTTGTTTACTTAAATCTAACCTTTAGCTATTGTGCAGTTTGGCCGCAGCTGACCAAAACATGAAAAGAGGTCATGTCATAGGTAGAAACGGCTCGTCATATGAGAATTTCATGCATATTGGACCTGGAAGATCCGTCAATATTTAATGAGACAGATACTTAAAAAAGGCAGCAAAAACCTCCAGATGTTTGGTCCCAATCTCCCTATTTTTTTATTCAATCTCCCTTTTTGACTTTTGAAAAAGTTGACATGTATGGTATCTAAAATGTATACCACTATGGTGTGGATATATGTCTGCAAACAATTTTTTTGATTTATGAATACGTGATATCATCCCAACAAATCATCCATCAGTATCAACACAGTTTTGGAAGGCAGATTTATTGGACTAACCCCTAGTCCTACAATGTAAGACATCTACCATGATATTTATGTTGTTTGGGTCAATGTCGTAATTGCTTAAAAACGAAATGGTGTTGTGTAGTGTGTTTCCTGTCAACTGACTGGGGAAGTAGAAGCCAAATTTTCAGGAATAGTCACACACGTGGCAGCTCAAGCCAAAATAAGTGAAAGGATAGGTAAGTTTAATGAAACAAAGCTATCTAATCACATTCACCAACATCAGTATATTTTTATTTGTTCCATTAAAGAAACACATCTCAAATTCAGCTGACTTTGGTATTCCTTGGCTACCATCACATTTCATCCAGGATCGCTCCGGTGGTCTAGTGGTTAGAGCATCCGCCTCGGATATGGGAGGTCGCAGGTTCAAACCCCGGCTGAGTCATACCAAAGACTTACAACAATGGTACTAACAGCTCGCTAGGCGCTCAGCATTAAGAGGTTAGTGTTAGGACTGGTTGGCCTAGTGTCAGGATAATGTGACTGAGGGGGACATCATACAACATCTCTCCTGCATGATGCCCCAGTGCTAGACATCACTATAAACTGCCACACTGCAGACATCGTAGCGATATGACTGAAAAACTGTTAAAGCAACATTAAAAACTGTTAAAGCTACATTAAATATCCAAATCACACACACACACACACACACACACAATTTCATCCAACTTCTGAATAGCAACAGATTTTGAAAAAGCACCCAATTGTTTGTGTCAAAATTCGATTTCATCAGGAACAAAAGGAGTGTGACTAATGCAATATGAATTTGTGGAAATGAGTCAATATATACTTTCAAGTGTGAGACATTCCTGAAAAGTTTTTATGACTTGTACTTGTGACTAGTATTATAGTTCCTGTCAGTCGACTGGGGAACACGCTAAACAACGTTGTTTATTTCGGAATTAAGTAATCTTCCTCACCCAATTAAACCCATCCGAGGAAAAGATTTTGCTGTCAGGTAGATGCCTCAGGTATGATCGTTACCTTAGTTGCAGTCGAATTATGACACCTACAATTTTACAACGGTCTCATTTTGAACATGTTATTTCCACCTACTGCACTCCCAGACCCATTCAACCCACGGCACAGTTCAAATTATGCTATTACTTTCTAGTGCTTCTAAATGCGCACAATGTCAACCCTGTTCCTTCCGTGTTCTATGCAGTAAAGTACCTGTATGTATATATATATATATATATATATATATATATATATATATATGATATAGGTAGAATGTTACATTATCAAACAAGTGAAGAAATATTTGATGAAAATATCCCCTGGTTTTCTGAAAATCGAAATGGCGACTAGATCAACAAAGTGAAAGTGGACATTGCGCATGTCCGTGGGAAGGAAAATGCAATCGGAGCATGGTTCGGGGTTTTACGTAAAGTCTTGACTTCACGGAAAAGACCGAAATATTCCGATTTAAAAACCTTCCACAGCTCAGTCTGGTTCCCTGTCCTCACTATGACACTTCGTTAAGGAAGAGTAACGGGGGTGTGTGTGTGTGTGTGTGTGTGTGTGTGTGTGCCGCGGGTGTGTGTGTGTGTGTGTTTAAATAACTTATCCATATTATGAAAAATCAAGACAAAGAGACAATTACGTTTTCTTTGGTATATTCTCCTTTTAATGAACAAGGAAACATGGTAACAATAACAAAAGTCCATTTTTCTTCGTTTTCACTCAATTTTTTCACTAACATTGGTTCATAGTAATTAGAGCGTTCTCCTCGGTTGCAGGAGGTCGTGGGTTTCAACCCCAGCCGATTCATACCAAAGATTAAAACTTCGAGACCTTATTTCGTGAAAATAAGGCTTATGAGAAAACTGGGCATACAAGGAGGGAGGTTGAAGGGAGGGAGGCAGAAGTGACCAAAAGTTCAAGACCTTAATTCGTGAAAATAAGGTTTATAACAAAATTGACCATATAAGGTCAAGCAGGATGAGGGGTAGGGGTGCAGACTACTTTTTTTTTTTATAGGGTTCGTAAAAATAACGCTATTAAAAAGATCAGGGGATTTACGAAAAATATCAGAAAAAGGTGAATCGACGTTTTCAAGATTTTAAAAATCGAACCTTCTCAGTGAGGTAAAGAAAAAATAGCGCTGACAGGTGATGTAAATTAAATCGTTGTTATATCAATAACAATGAGTGATTCTGAGCTAACTATGGAATCTCATAAGTAGTATAGTGGGGTAGTTTACGGACAATGGGAATTAACATTACAGACACACACCCCTGGGCACGTTTACGGACACGATTTATACGGACAAAAAATCACACTGGGCACGTTTACGGACAATGGGAATTTTGTATAGGGATAATAGGAATCGAACAGGTGGCATGACGTCAAGGTACTGGACACTTGCAACAATGTAGCAAGTACCGTGACGTCATGCCACCTGTTTCATTTCTATACAAAGTGTTATTCATTTGCGTTCGTGTCAGTGGATAGTAGAGTATGTTTTAAAATTTTTTAGGCAAGAAAGAATAAATCTTTTCGAGGCACTGGAGTGGCCCTGAAAAGGGCCGTTGTTTGTTATGTTAACACCATTCCGTTAACACAGAGGGCATCGCATAGGTCTTCTTCTCTTTCTCAAACTTCATCTAACCTCTGGTCCATAAATCAGAACTCGCTTCAGACAGCCTTGTCTTTCCACATAGGTCCTTATTTTCCAAACGCTTCTCTCGGTGATCCTAACGATTCTCCATGATGATCTCACATGCATGGGTAAGTCCGTACGGAACAGCATCGACGATACCAGAGTAGACGATTCAACATTGGTCCACATTTTTGTGACGAGGAACAGGTGAAGGGAATGAAGTGAACCGCGTTTATTTATAGTGGAAGACCGGATCGAAACGGATTGAAATTGTTCACCAATCCCAACATGCGTTACAAAATTCAGTCACTTCGCGGAGTCTGTCTTCCAATCCGAAGAGAGCTACCTGTGACGTCATATTCCCTATATAGGTGCGCTAGGGTCTGTGCGCAGTGAATCGACGCGGCATTGTTTTGTGAAACATGATGGAAACTAAGAAGACGATGAATCGGGGTGCACCGGTTTTGGAGACGAAAAGCGATGGCATAGCAGTGGTTACCAAAGTTAACACAGCGCTACTTCCTGAAGAGGTCGATTTAAACTGGGATTTAGTAGATTTTCTCTCTTCGCAAGAATTTGTTCCAGTACCAGTACCTTCGCCACCTTCTCCTTCTTTACCACACGTCGAGGATTTTAAACAAAGACAGAAAGAAGAATTGGAGAAATTTTTACAGCAGCAGAAAGAGGCAGAACAAGCATTTCTCCTTGAACAGCAACAGCGAGAAGAAGAAGAGGCAAAAAGGAAACCACAGGAAGAAACAGTAGAGAAGAAACAAGGTCTAGGAGAGAAGGAGAACAGTGAACCTCAAACGGTAACGGTACTCTTGGACATTTTGGCCGAGTTAAGAAGTCTGAAACAAATGTATCAGATTTCTGTATCACGACCCAAGAGAAAAAGACCTTCCCGAGCCAAACAGTCTAACCCTGTTACTACACCGGAGATACCACCCCTAGTGATTTCTACCAAATCATTAAAAGGAGCAAGTCCACAAGTAGGCCTTGGCCGTGGCAAAGGCTTAAGGCAGTTAAAGTTGATTGCTTCTCGTTCCTAAGTTTGTTCTAAGAAAAAAAACAAACACCCAACGGTCCTTTTCAGGGCCACTCACTTCTTTCGAAAAGAGATAATATTCATTTTGCCAAAATCAATTAAAACTCAAAAAACCCTTGTTTAAACCTATGATCTACGTGTTGTGAGTGCTTGAGTGTAGACCCTTATTATTCTAAACAATCAAAACCAAGAGACACTTACGTTTTTTTCAGTCTGGTCTATTCTGGTACAAATATTTACAATTCAATGTCACAACACAACATAACACAACACTTTTAAAAAGACTTCTTCTGTAACTTTGTTCTTCTTTCACTCTCTCTGTTTTCTGATTTTCTTCACTTTCACGGTTTCTTCCTCCTCTTCTTCCTCACTTTTTTCTCGTCTTCGTTTCTTCTCTTTCTGAACGTGTCGGGGTTCTTCCTTTGCCGAGGGCATCTCTTCTTCTTCTTCCTCCTCCTGCTCCTGTTGTTTCTTAGGGCAGTCTGAAGACCAATGTCCTTTCTCTTTACAATGATAACAGGTATCTTGACTTTTGTCTCTTCTGGCACTGGTCTTGCTTTTTTGACGGTCTGTACATTCTGTAGTCCAATGCCTTTTCTTCTGACAGATATAGCAAGTATCTTGACTTTTAACTCGAAAGGAGGGAGAGTAGTCCGTCGGCTTGTCTGAAGAAAACTTTCGAAGACACCTCGCAAAGCTCTAATCAGAAGTTCGATTTGTGTGGGTTCTTCCATCGTGCTGGTCAGCTTGAGAGCGAAATGAATACTGAGAGGGAAGGCACCAGCCCTTTATATATACACTAAGCCTGACATGGATATATAGGCGTCTATGGCGTTTCAAATGTGGTCATTTGACATTTTGCAGTCAAGATGAAACGATCGTATCATTTCGTAAAGAAAGGAGAAGAAAGTAAGAGGCAGAACGTGATTTATTGCCTCACACAGTAGCTGAAGTCTTGGCTCAAATTCATGACGGCGATTTTGAAGATGAGATGAGTGAGCCAGAATCTAGGCCCAGAGAGTCTACACCCAGTCAAAATCCATCACCACCAGTAAACCCTGAAAAGTACTACCACATTCGAGAGACTGAAAGACGCTCCTCCAGAAAATTTAGAACTATGCCTGCACGTACGCGGTGAAGTTTAAAGATTTCAAGTCCGACGTACCGTTGGAGAAAGCAGAAGGGTTCATCACCGATGTGTGGTATTCTTTGTTAACCACACTGAAACGGCAATGTGAAGCCAAAGAAGACGACCGCTTCAGACTTTCCATTCATCACAACAGTTTGAAGTTCCCCGTTTGGATCGAGTTTAGCAGTCCATCAGAATTGACACCTTCCAAAGTCATCGACAAGATTCAACACGTGCAGAAATCCAACGACAAGTTTCACATCACCGACGGAAAAGCGATACTGTTCATGACCCACGTTTCTCTTCCCCAAGGGGCAGGACATGGCAAAAAGGTGTTATTGGTGGACGATCTTCGCAGCACCAAAAAGAGCCTCGTCCGAATTAACAACCCTCAAGACAAGATGTGTTTAGCCCGTGCCATCGTGGTGGGACGAACGTATGCCGACAAGAACGACACGGCAGAATGGAAAAGAGACTGGCAAAATATTCAAAAATCTAGCCGAGCCAAACAACGAAGAGAGGCAGAACTCCTGTTACAGCAAGCTGGCCTTTCCAAAGACACACCCTGTGGCATTCCTGAAAAGCAAAAATTGCAAGACGTCTTGGCTCCACGTTACACCTTGAAAGTGCACCCTCAAGAAGTGAGCGGACCTCTGTTGTTTCGAGGCAAAGATTTCAAAGACGGAAAATACATTCACGTCTATCATCACGATGAACATCTTGATGCCATTACCAGTATCACTGCATTCCTGTCATACCGTTATTACTGTGAGAAATGTGACTATGGCTATAACAATCGTGAGCAACACGAGCATTGCGGATCGAAATGCTCAGGATGTTTAGCCTCTAAGCCCTGTCTGGACCAAGGACAAGAACTAGTGCATTGCCCAGCTTGTCAGCGCACGTTTGTCAGTCCAACTAGTTACCAACAACATCTGAAGACGCAAGGTTCAACGCAGAAAAGTGATTGTCAGCCCCTGAGATTGTGCCCTACTTATGGACAAGGCATGCGTACCAATAATGCCAAGGTGCACGTCTGTTCAGGAAAGAAGCGATGTCACATTTGTCGCCAAGTCGTGGACTTGGAACACCAATGCTACATTCAAAAATACCAATCCAAACAGGAAGAAGAAGAAGAAGATAATGACCAGAAGAAAGGCCATTTCATCTTTTTCGATTTCGAATGCATGCAAGAGACTGACATTCACATTCCTAATTTCTGCGTGGCTCACCGAGCGTGTGAGAAGTGCATCCAAGAGCCTATCTTTACTCATTGCCCTCACTGTAGCAAGATTCCTGGAGGACATGAAAAAATCTTTCTGGGACCAAACACGTTTGACCGATTTTGCCCAATGGATCTTAGAACCTATCGACGAGACGTGGAGCCAAGAAGACATCGAACGTTACGGAGATTGTCATCGCTATGCCACGGTGATGGCTCAGAATTTCTCGGGACACGATGGACAGTTTCTTTTGAGATACTATACGGAACAAAGTACCGAACGTCCTAAAGTGACTTTGAACGGAGCCAAAATCATTTCCATGCAAGTGGGACAAGTGCAGTTTAAAGATTCGATGAATTACTTGGCCATGCCTTTGAGCCGAATGCCTAAAACGTTTGGAATGACAGAGATGGCCAAAGGCTATTTTCCACACTTTTTCAATACCGAAGCCAATCAATACGCCGTTCTACCCCATTTGCCCGAGGCTCACTACTATGACCCCGACAACATGCGTACCGAACAACGAGAAGCTTTCTACGCTTGGTACCAGACTCACGCCTCGGACCCTTTCGACTTTCAGGAAGAAATGTTAAAATATTGTCGTTCCGACGTGGAGATTTTACGGCGTTGCTGTGGAAAATTTCGAGAACTGTTCATGGAGCAAGGAGGGATCGATCCTTTGAAAGAAGCCTGTACCATTGCCAAAGCGTGTTCCTTAGTGTACCGCCAACGATTCATGCCCGAAAACACCCTGGCTGTCATCAGTCCTGAAACGACCAATTTTGTCAAACGTCAATACTCGGTCAAAGCCCTACGCTGGTTACATTACTTGTGCGACAAGGAAGACAAATGGATCCAACATGCTCGCAACGGAGGAGGCGAAAAGACCATCGGAAGGTATTTGGTGGATGGCTGGGACTTAGAAAACCCCATGATCGTGTACGAGTTTAACGGGTGCTTATTTCACGGATGTCCCATCTCCTACCCTGAACGTAAGACGACAAATCAGTTTTTACAACGAACCATGGAAGACTTGTACCAGGCCACTTGTCAGCGGCGATTGAAGTTAGAAGAGCAAGGATACCGAGTAGTAGAAATGTGGGAACACGAATACGATCACCGTTTGAAAACCGATCCCGAGTTTAAGCGTATCGTGGAAAGTTACAAGCTGGTGGACCCACTGAACCCAAGGGACAGTTTGTACGGAGGACCGACGAATGCCACCTGTTTGCTATACCAAGCCGACGAAGAGAAAGGAGAAGAAATCAGATACTTGGACGTGTGTTCGCTGTATCCGTACGTGTGCAAATACTGTCACTTTTCCGCAGGGCACCCGCAATTGCTGATGGAACACATCCACGTGGACAACATTCGCCAATACGAAGGATTGATCAAATGTAAAGTCTTGCCTCCCACGTACTTGTACCATCCCGTTTTACCTCACCATTGCCAAGGAAAACTGATGTTTCCCTTCTGCCGTACTTGTGCCGAAACGTGCAACCAAGACCAACCTTGTCAGCACACTTAGGAAGAAATCGCCTTGACGGGAACGTGGGTCAGCGTGGAATTGTTCAAAGCTCTGGACTTGGGATGCCAACTGTTAGAAGTGTACGAAATTTACCACTTTCCCAAGACAGAAAAATACCACAAGGGCGACGAGACTCAAAAAGGCATTTTTGCAGACTACGTGAATGTCATTTTGAAACTGAAACAAGAAGCCAGTGGCTATCCTTCCTGATGCGACACTCCCGAAGACCAAAAGAAATTCAAAGAGAAATACTGGGAGCAGGATGGCATCAGTTTAGACCACGTCGAGAAAAACGAAGGAAGGCGATCGTTTGCCAATGTGATGTTAAATTGCTTGTGGGGCAAAATGGCACAACGACCGTGTTTACCCAAGACGGAGTATTTGACAGAACCTTCCCGCTATTTCCAGATGATTCACGACAAAACCAAATACATGAAACACGTGGACGTCGTTCGTGAGGACTTGATCTTAGTCAATTACGAAGAAGAACTGGACTTTGTAGAAGCCGACCAATTTGGAAATGTCATCATTGCGGCTTACGTGACATCCCATGCACTTTTAAAACTGTACGAAGCTTTAGAACTGTTAGGAGATCGTGTGCTGTATTTTGACACGGACAGTTGCATCTACATCGATCGCCTGAGTCAACCTCACCCTACCATCGAAGGAGACCGTTTAGGAGCCAGGAAGGACGAGCATCACGACGACAAGATTCTAAGTTTTGCAAGTGGCGGTCCCAAAAATTACTGCTACGAATACCGACACCCACAAGGATCAGTCCACACGGTGTGTAAAGTGAAAGGATTGACTCTCAGTTATCGCACCAGTCGACTGGTGAACTTTGGCGTCTTGAAAGAAGCCTTGCAGTCTGGACAGGATGGAAATTTTAAAGTGACCACCCACGAACCACACAAGATTGTACGTTTACCCACACACCATATCGTTAGCCGGCCCTTGGAAAAAGTCTATCAAATCGTGTACCAGAAGCGAGTACGGCTTCCAATCACTTCACTTTACCGTACGGTCACGACGATATTGGTCAGCATATAAAAAAGGACAACGTTCAAAACCGATAGTTCATTGTGACTACCATTGCCAAGCGAGAAAGATTAATCCTTTCAAACAGCAAGTATCAAACAAGAGCAAACTCGAGTGCGATGCTGTGCCTTGCTATGGCAGGGATGCCGTACGCTATGACCTTAGCGATTAAGTACCACATCATCATGGGAACTTTGCTATAACTACTACTACCATACCTACCATAGAAAGTGATGCTGTGCGTGTCAAACCTGACGGATGCGAAAGCGATGCCACTCGTTATCGTACACCTTTCCACTTTACTGGTTTTCATGGTGGATGTCATCATTATGAAACCATGCGGCTACCACCCTACGGATGTTATGTAAAACTGAGCAAACTCCTACATATTTCACCGTACCCTCATCGAAATGAACCTGTGAAAGATGAATATTCGTTCCCTGTGCGTTTGCCTGAATACTGCGACTATGAAAATCGGATCCAAACCTTCCGAGGAAAATGGCCAAAATATCTGGGAGGACCTACCCCCGAAGAATTAGCAACAGCTGGATTTATCTACTTGGGCGAAGGGGATAAAGTCAAGCGCTTCAGTTGTGGTGTGTCACTTCACGAGTGGGAGAGGAAAGATTGCGTTTACCCGGAACATGCTCGATGGTCTCCAGATTGTCACTACCTACCTTTAGTGGGACCTCGTCATTGAAGTGGGCATACCATGTCGTGTAAGAAACCAGCTACGTGGCTAGGAGTCAAACGTTGGATAAAACCTAGACAAGTATTTAAACCCCATTTGAAAAATAATCTTCAAACATTACCAAACGAATTGCAAGAGAAGATCTACAAGGAAATTTGGCTGGGACTTGCCAGAGCCAAATCTCAAATTGTGACTGTAGAACATTTATGTCGAGAAATTCACAAGAGGAAATTGACAAAAGTCAACAAACAAGTCAGATTTCTCTGCATCAAGGGTGCGTTCTTCCTAAAATTCCGCTTTAGACCATTTACATTTGAAGATTTTATTAACATTCTTGACCGATTCCTGGAATGGCAGTCGTCAGAAATTGCTCACTTTGTCCATTACTTTCGCTCTAGGAGAAGTGTTTGACTGACATGGTTATGGATACTTTACAAGAGAACGTTCGTGGTTTGCCTGTGGAACTGAGAGAACGCATTTACCGCGAGTTCGTCAAAATACAAGTGAAACGCAAAGAACCATTGGATCTGCTACGTCACCGATGTTTGAACCACTAGTACCTAAATGCTATAAGAGGACTGATTCTGATGAAAGTGTTCCAGTGGTCCGACATTGATGAATCGCGTGAAATTCATAAATTTTTGGATGCCACTCATTCAGCTTACAAGGTGATCCTTATACACAGAATTCCAACGGACGAGTTAGAGGATTACAACAAATCTTTACAAGAACAATTCTTTCTAGTTCAAGAGGAAACTTCTTTGCATCGTGTGGTGTGTGAGTTAGTGACCAAACTTTTTTGGTACGGTACTAAAATAAAATCGAGGCTGTTCAAAAAGTACACTTATTACCTTACACCAAAGAGGGTATTAAACGGACTACCATGCCACGACCTTTATCATTCGTGATACAACAGATTCCGTGGAAGGAAAACAATGACACTATTCAAACGGTAGAGGATTACGATCGTCTATTACGAGAACTGTGTCCATTGAATTGGGGTCGACGTGTAGTGTGTGTCTTAGTGACTTGCTTTCTTGGATTTCATTTACTAGCCGATTCCTTGTGGACTCTTTACGAACTG
The DNA here is from genome assembly GCA_016617855.1 of Megalonaias nervosa. Lineage (NCBI taxonomy): Eukaryota > Metazoa > Mollusca > Bivalvia > Unionida > Unionidae > Megalonaias > Megalonaias nervosa. Next base: position 47,488 of record JAECUM010013956.1, read on the forward strand.
TACATACCACTCCAAAAAGCATGAAAGTGGCCCCTTTAAATGTATACGAGAGACTCATTCTGCTCAAAGCTTTGCACTTTCATCTTGATACTACTCAGTCTCAACGGGAAAAAAAGATTCGTCAACTTTTAAGCACTGAAGATGTGTACGACGACGTGTGTGTAGCTTGTGACTTGCACCCTCACTGGAAAGATGTACGTGACTGGAAAAGTTGGGGTTTGAGGCATGGACAAAAGAAGTGGCACACTATGCAAAAGATTTGTAATCCTAAAAATTAAAACGTTCAGTGAAAAAAGTAACTTTTAAACCAGTGTTAGTGACAGTGCCAGAGGAAGAAGTCGTGACCGAGTAAAACCAGTCTCTTCAGGACAGGACTGCGATCGACATCCCCGAAAGGCCATTCCGGGAGGACTCTTGTGTGACTGTGCCAACGAGTGTAGAGACTCTAAGAACATTACACACTACCACTACGATTTCACCTCTTCATCAGCACAAATGTTGTACAGGGACTTGTTTATATTCCACTATGATCGTTTTGATGTGTCTTTTATTCATGTACTTAACCATTTGGTTTTTATGTATTTTTATCTTTCGTGTTGTTCACAATTAAAGATGACAATAAACGTGTCCTGAAAAAAAGGTATAAAAACTCTTGTCTTGTCTGTCCTCGTGTCAAAAGTTACATTTATTTCACTATTATGGCAACCTCTGCTGTCTCTACTCCCTCTTCCTCCACTGTCAAAGTCATTGACGAACACGTAAATCGGACTAGTTGGGAGGCCTTGTATCTTCGCCATCCTTTTAACATGCTCATTGCCGGACCTAGCGGCTGAGGCAAAACCGAATTTGTCAAACGTTTGATCGAACATAAACATCATTTAATCGATCGTCCACCTCAACGAATCGTGTGGTGTTACAAAGAGTGGCAATCGGCGTACAGCCTTCTGTGAGAACGTCAAGGCGATTCCATCGTCTTTGTGGAAGGCATTCTTGGCGAGGACGACGGGATCGTGTCTGACCCTAGTCAAACTCATTTGGTTATTTTTGACGACATGTTAGGAGAAGACGAAGAATAAATTAATCTCTGGTTTACGCGCAAAGAGCATCATCGTAATGCCAGTGTCATTTACATTACCCAAAATTTGTTTCAACAAAGTAAAGCCCATCGTACCATCAGTCTCAATGCTCATTACGTGGTGTTGTTAAAAGCCCTAGAGATAAATCGCAAGTACAAGTGTTAGCCAAACAGTTAGAAACGCCTTGGCTGACTCATGCGTACGACGATGCCACTCAAACCCCACACGCTTATTTACTTGTGGATTTAAAAACCACCACTCACGATTATTTGCGATTTCGTACCCATCTATTTCACCACTGGTGCCAAGACGAAGGGCCTGTCGTGTACACGTCCCCGTCGTCGACTTAATCACAATCACCAAAAAAAGTCTATAAAAACCTCGGTCACTTTGACTCTGTCTCACACATCGTCATGATGACGCCCCTTCAGTCTCATCTTCCCATCAAATTGATTCGTGCCTTGTAAGGTATCAGTCGCGAAAATAATCCACAAATGAGTGCTCGTGTCTTAGAAGCTTGTCCCAAAGAAGTCTTACGATGGTTTACGGTGACAGCACGTCAATTACTGCAAGGCATCATTCAGATTCCTCATTAAACCAAACTTTTTTTGAGAGAAACAAATTCGGCTTGGCGCAGCTAGCCAATCCTCGCATCGACACTCATACCTAAAAGCAAATCATTTTGAAACCTGGAGGTAGCGGTTCTCTAGGAGGTGTCATCATTTGTTCCCTCTTAAAATGGGATCCTAATGCTCCCAAAGTCGTCCTCAAGACAAAAAGCCGCACCCAAACCTACCTAGAAGAAAAGGAAAAAGAGCAACGGTGTCAAGACCAGGTCACAGCCTCAGAAAAAGAAAAAGAAAAGTCCACAGAAAACAGCTTCTACCCGCAAGAGAGCGTCTCCAAAAACTTCTCCTCCAGCGGTGACACCCTCTTCCTCTTTAGCTGTAGTGGCCGCTGCTCACAAAGTACCTGTCCCCAAAATCAAAGTCCTAGAGAGAACGGGTGTGTTACAGAGTTTACTGGATTTGTCCAAGCAAGAACTGTCCCAATTTAGTCCGTTGCGAACTCCTCCACGACGTGTGTTGTCTGTCATCAAGTTGATACGACGTAAAGAGAATCAGTGGCGTCGCATTCCAGTATAAAAAAGACCCGAGGAAACGATAAGGGTCAGTGTTTTGTGCTGCTGAACGCCCAAAGATGTCCCCTCCAAGACGTGCACACCGTCACCATCGTCGTTCTTGTGTCCAAAAAGGAAAAGGAAAAGGAAAAAGGAAAGGACTGCCACCTCGGTTAGCCAAACATTGGGACATGTTGTCCGTCCTGTCCAAAGCTCCTCCACCCATGCGAAAAAAACTCATTCAAACTGCCTCCAAAGACTATCGATACCGTGTGAGAATGTTGTCTAAATGTCTTGAAAGGCACAACGCCTTTGTCTAAACACCAGAAAGACTACTTAGCCAAACATCGACACGTTCTTCGCCAAATGGCCCTAAAGAAAATACCCATTGGTCAAAAGAAAAAGATGTTGGTGCAACGCGGAGGAATTTTACCCTTTTTACCCATGTTGCTGAAAGGAGTAATGGGAACAATAGGAGGACCCTTGCTGAAAGGAGCATTGAGAAACATCCTGGGAGGATGATGATAAAAAGGTCCAAGAAGATAAAAGGGATCTTTGGAGTCAAAAGATCTCAGACGTGATCCTTGAAATCCGATGGAAGGACGAAAACTTGCTTTAGTGTCTTACAAACGATGGATGGAATACCATCGTTGGCAAGAACAACGAACCCCTCATTTACCTCCCAATCCTCATTTGACCGAAATGTCCCAGTTACAACACGAACTGAAATCGTTGATGGATCTCAGCGATTTGTCAGAAACGGACAAATCGCAACGGTACGGTCGATTGTTGCAACGACTGCAACTCCTTCAGCAGAAAGCTTTAGATAAAACATCTCTACCCACTCTGAAACATTTTAAGACTCTGATGAAAAGTCCATCACCACCACCCCCAGCGGTCAAGACAGACGCAACCCCACGGATGCTTGAGGAAGAAGTGGCACAAAAAGTCTTTCAAACACCGTCACCAGCTTCAATCCCTAGTAAGATTGCAGCGTCCTTGTTGACCCCTTCCCCTACACCCCAACGAGAAGAACTAAAAGCTTGGGTTAAAAAGATGATGTCCACTCCTCCTTCGACAGAAGTGAAAAAGAAAGAAGGGAAACCAGAAGTGAAAAAAGAAAAGAAAACCAAAGCCATCCCATTACCACCACCACTACCTTTAACTTCTACACCCGTGGCACATCGGACACGTAAAATCGTTTCTAAACCATCCCCTCGTCCCATTCAGAGTAGCATCAGTGAAGAGTGGTTCACTTATTAAAAATGGAGAAGGTGTTAGCCAGTATTTACTACGATCCAGTCCATCGCGAAGGTTACGGAGGAGTTCGTGCTGCCAAAACTCGACTGAAAAGTATCCGTTTACCTCATGTGCAACGATGGTTACAAAAACCAGCCACATACACCTTACACAAACCCATTCGACGAAACTTTTCCAGAAGTCGCACCCAAGTGGAGGGTATCGATCATCAATGGCAAGCCGATTTAGCCGATGTCTCTCATTTGGCCACCTACAATCGTGGCTACAAATATTTGTTTTGTGTCATCGACGTCTTTTCCAAATTTGCTTGGGTCGTACCATTGACTTCCAAATCGAGCAGTGAGTTAGTGCAAGCCCTCAAACTGGTGTTGAAATAAACTGGGCGTCACCCTCTTCGACGACAAACTGATAAAGGCACCGAATTTCTGAACCAAGCTTTTCCAAAAGACTTGAAGAAACGTGCCATTCATTTTTTTGCCACCACCGAGAATCTCGAAACCAAAGCCAGCATCGTGGAACGTTTTCAATGCACCTTGAAAGAACGCATGTGGAAATATTTCACGCATCAACACACTCTCAAGTACATCGACGTCTTGCCATACCTCGTCCAATCGTGACCATCATGCCCTTCAACACAGCCTCAGCTACTGCAGTGACCACTCCTTCCCCCACTTCTTCTCTGCAAGATCTACAAAAGCAACCCTTGTGGGTGTGGTGTGGAGAACGTATGCCTAAAACGCAAATCGTCTTTTTCTGCCAAATCTTTGTGGTGTATTGTGTCATCGGTGCTGCCATTGCCAATTTGAGTTTGCAGCAAGGAGACAAACAATTGTGGACCATTTTACTTAGCAGTTGCATTGGTTACCTTCTTCCCAATCCGTCTCTGAAATATTCCTCGAATGGAAACAACAACGGGAGTCTTGTGTCCAACGGTAGTCCCCCTTCCAACAATCCCCCTAACCATCCTCTTGTAGACACTCCTCTGACTTCCAGTGACTCCTCGGACACTAGAACTGTGGAAATATGAACAACCAATTTTACTTAACGTTACCCAGTGACAGTTCCATGGAGGTGTCTCCCAGTAACACTTTGTGCTGTTTCTCGGCCAGATTACCCCAAGCCATCCAATTGGATCAAATAGCCCATTGGGAAGTGGTTTTGGTGGAAATGATTCACCCTACACAAATCAAAAACATCGTCTACAATCAAAACACTTTTACGGTGGAAGTTCATGACCCGCAAGTGCAGCAAGCCATGGATGAACGTGCCAGTATAGCGGACTTTATGAAAACACAAGACCCCAAAACTAATCGCTCCACTTATCTGTTGAAAATTCCTGCGGGCTATTATTTTAGTGGTCAACATTTGGTGAACGCCATTGCTGACAGGTTAAATGCCATGTTTGGTAAAATCTTGGAGAAAGCCAGAAGAAGTGTCACGATCGAGTACCACAAAATAGCTCGTCGCCTACTCATCAAATTTTCAGAGGACAACGTATTGGCCATTACTTTTTGTCCTGAATTGTGTGACATTTTGGGTGAAGACCCCAAGATGATCAAGATGAGAAACGAAATACCAGCCGTGACCGGTAACTTGGATTTTGCAAAATATTTTCGATTCCCTGTAGAAATGAACCAAGGACTGAATTTGATCTTTGTGTACTCCAATGTGATGGAGTACAATGTGGTGGGACACACCTCTGTACCGTTACTGCGTGTCATTCCTTTCAAAGTGGATTCTGCCACGAACGCTGACGAGGAAGGTGGAAACACCTATCATGTTCACCGCGAATTTGTACATCCTCACTATTTGCTCGTCAGTAAGTCGTATTTCGACACTGTCAACATTACTATAAAAGTATATCTGGGACTAAATATTCCATTCACCAAAGGGAAAGTCACAGTGAAACACCATTTTCGAAAACGATTACCCTAACTCTTTGTCAGTCATGTATCCTGTGTACCAAGGAGTTGTTCGACAGCGAGGACATGGTTTAGGTGATATGCTAAAATGAGCCTTTCGTTCAGTGGCTCCCGTTTTGAAACCGATGGTGACTCATGGATTGCACGCCTTAAAAGATGCCGCTTTGACGCATGGCAAAGAATTTCTCCAAAATGTCATAATTGACAAACAAAACACCAAAGAAGCTTTCTTGAGAGCAGCAAGAATGTCTTGCTTCAAACGGGCAAAGACATTTTGGTCGGTGAGAAACTCCTATAAATAACCTTGGCAATGCCGAGTCAGGCATTCCTGCTTCCCTGACGCCAGAGCAAGGACAAGGCAGTAAAAGACGACGAAAACACCCCTTCAGAAGACTTCACACCCCCGGTGCTAGAAAGACTAAGAAAAGAAAAACTGTCCGAGAGTTGGACGTTTTTGATTATTAAAAAAAAGAAAATGATGCACCGACAGTCTTGTGCTTATTCCAAGTCGGAACTGGATCGGTTTGCCATGCCACCCACCATGATGACAATGCAAGAATCCCACTGGGTCGAATTTCATTCCGTCTCCTCTTTGACGGATTCAGCTCCCATCGAGTTTGAAATCAAAGGACAACCCGAAGATTACATCGATCTGAATAGAAGTTATTTGTACCTAAAACTCAAAGTGATCAAATAACACCAATCCGGGTGCCGATGCCAGAGTAGCTCCCGTCAACAATTTCATGCATTCCTTGTTCAGCGAAGTGGATTTGTACTTGAATAAAAAACTGGTCAGCAGCAGTATGAATTCACACAATTACCATACGTACCTGGAAAATCTTTTGACGTACGGAAAAGAGGCCAAGAACACTCATCTGGATGCTGGCGTGATATGGAAACCTGACACCACAGGTGAAGACACGTTTAACGACACATTCCTGACAGTCGATGACAGTCGTCACAATGTGGGTTTTAACGACCGTCGAAGGAAAATCCTACAAGGTCGCAATTTAGAACTGATGGATCATTTGAATTTGGACATGTGGTTGCAAGACAAGTATTTGCTGAACGGCGTGAATATTCACCTGAGACTGAATCGCAGCAGTGTCGCTTTCCATTTGATGGCTCATGCCAACGAGTACAAAACCATCAACCAAGAAGCCAGAACTTATGTGCTTCGCGTAGAAGTGTTACCTAAAGCAAGATACGACATCAGTCACACATTGAGCAGATCGACCGCAAAGTATCCGATACGACGTGTAGAAGTGAAAACATTCGCCATTGCTGCTGGACTCCGATCCAAGATCGAAGATCCTCTGTTCCAAGGACAGTTATCCAAACGTTTAATCCTTGTCATCGTCAGTAACGCAGCCCTCAACGGAGCCCACGATCAAAATCCTTTCCACTTTAAGCACTACAGAGTGTCCAAGATCGAAGTCAGTCGCGATGGCAAGACCTTGTGTAACAGACCCTTCGAACCTAACTTTGCCCAGAAGAATTACTTGAGATCCTACTTGTCCCTGTACGAAGCTACCGGACAATTAGGAAACAACACCAGTCACGGCATTTCGTACGAAGATTATGTAGGAGGTTACACTTTGTGGGCTTTTGATTTTACTCCTGACCAAGGCAGCGACGAGGGACATTTCCACCCTATAAAATCTGGTCAACTGTGTGTGGAACTTCAGTTTGCAGAAGTTCTCACTGAGACGATCAACGTCATCTTGTATGCCGAATTCGATAATACCATAGAAATCAAGAGTTTGAGAGAAGTTATTCTAGACTATTAGAAACAATGGAAGACTCCTATCCCTCATTGAACGATAGAGAATCTTTGAACATGGAATGGGCGGATAGCGTAAAAACAGAACCCCATGACCAAGACAAAGTTGACGAAATAGTGGTCAGGTCCAGATGGTCAGAACAAGAACAACATTTAGTGTCGTGTTTTACTAAACACCTGGCGGATACAATTACGGAATTGACCAAAAGATATTGTTATGGATGTCAAAACGATCATCCCAGTCAAATTCAACACGATAAATGTCTGATGATGAGTGAAGAAGAAAAATTGGACGAGTATCTGGACGACGCTTGGAGCCTCTTCTCGGAAGAAACAGTGTTGCATGAGTGGTATAAAGGCTTGAGTGATCATTCCTGCCCTCCATTCACTACTCTAGAGATCTATCGCATCCAAGCTCTCTTAGCCCAGAGTGCGGAGACAAGGCGAAGAAACGGCTACTTGACAGAGCGTTTCAAACAAAACGTCAGAATTGAGTTGATGACTTATCATTACCTGCGCAAAAAAACGCAGCACAAAAAAAATAAAAAAAAAAAATGGATACCTGGGAACTTTATTACCTTTTGAACAATAGTTCGTATGCTGCTTCTTGGAATCCTTTCGTGTGCGCTAAAGATGAACTACCTCATCGCAAACCTCAAGACCATCAAGCTTATGTCATCAACACGGACGAAAGTCATCTCCCAGGAACTCACTGGGTTGCCGTCTTTTTCCCTCAAGAGGATTGCGTGGAATATTTTGATTCATATGGATTACCCCCTTTGGAAGACGATATCATTGACTTTATGAGAAGAAATGCAAAGACGACACGATACAATAATGTGATATTACAAGGCACAGATTCCATGGTGTGTGGACAATATTGTGTGTATTTTCTTCATTAACGCAGTCTTGGATATCCTTTAGAAGATTTAGTGACTTATTTTGATCGTCACTCTTCTAGAAATGATGAGAAAGTAGATCGATGGTTTTGTGACCATTATGGCTATCTTTTGTCTTTAGCTAGGAATCGTAATGTACATCAATGGCCTCATGACTTCCATCAATGGAAATCTCACATGATTTCACAACGTTTTCAACCTTGTCAAAAATAGTTTGTTTGATGTTATTGTTACTTGTTAGTGGTTGATTGTTGGTTAAATAAAAAATGTTGTGTTTTTGAAAACAATGTGTCTGTCGTTTGTTTTCAAAAAAAGACCGTGAATATATGCTCTTTGACTTTCTCTCTATCCCTCACCATGATATTCGCTATCATAGCGTTCCGACACTAAATCCGAGTAGGGATATTTTCTATCGTGTCCGCGTTTGAACCATATAAAGCGGGTTGGTCTCCAATCTGGCCATCCACTGTTGACTCGTCAACCTATGAAGATGCCTTCCAGACTATCCAAGCTGAACGAAGCTTACGTCAATTTACATCGTGTCAGGCTAAATCTGATATTAAGCCTGAAGAGATAGAGAATGTCAGGATGTTAGCCATAGCCCAAGACCTGATAGAAGAGGTCTTCAGAGAGGAAATCAAGAAAGAATAGGAATAATGGACAGAGAAGTACAGACTTCAGAAGCAGAGAGAACAGCAGCAACAACAACAACAGCAGCAGCAGCAGCAAGAACCAGACAGAGGTTTTGTCGACTACTGTGTGGACACCAAAGAGTTCTCCTTCTCTTTCCGCAGAAGCAGGCCGTATCGTATAGGAAAGCCTGCTGCCAGACGGAGGCGCAATCTTAAACAGTAAAAAAAAGATTGACATCAATTCCGTCAACAAAAAACATCCCTTTTCAGGGCTACCCCAATTCTCTCGAAAAGAGATACAAATTCAATTGCCAAAACAAATTTGTGTGTTTGTATGTTTAAAAAAATAGAAGTGTGTCTATAAGCACTTCGTTACTTTTTTCAGCAAAATAATTCACCCTTCGTTTCTCTGTCTTGTCAGATAATGTATGTCTGTGTTTGTAAGTTAAAAAAGGTAACGTAAGTGTTTCTTTTAGGTCCGCGCGTTTGATGTAATGATAAGTTTTGGTGTCAGGGAATGTTTTCCTTCACGTCCGTTCTCCAGGAATATAAAGCGGCACGCTCGTCAGTCTGGCTACCCATTGTCAACGAGACAACAGTAACACAATGAGCAATAGAATTGCTAAATTGCTTGAACTTCAAATGGACCTGGAGTATGCCAGGCGCATTTTCGATGAGCTAGCCATGGTTGCCGTTGCAGAAAGTGAAAGACTTGAGGAAGAGGAGGAACAAAGAAGAAAGAGGAGCAGAAGGAAAAGAAAAGAGGGATCCTGCCTCAGCTCATCACGAGACCTCTGTGTGAGGTTAAATCTGAGGTGAGGACACCTCCACAAGCACTACTACCACAACGACAGCCA
>JAECUM010013958.1:0-27271 GCA_016617855.1 Megalonaias nervosa
AAGCATCAAGCGTTGAGAAATTCAACAAATAATTTGTTTCCTTAGTATACAAAGTGAAAATGTGAAAAAGGAACTTAATGTATTGCGAATAAAATCTCAAATAATCCTTGATATAGAAATACAAGTCCTAATGAAGTAAGTTCTGAATAAACGTAAGTGGAAATCCAAATTAAATCCAAGGCTGAATGTGTTGATATGCCTGTTGTGGCCTGTGTCTTTGTGATGTACCAAGAGTCTTTTGCTGGATCACAGTTATAAAATGCAAGAATATATCCTTATTTAAAATTTCACTATAAATTCAAGTCTGTGTTTTAATTAATGTTATTTTTTGAAGAGCACTTTGTGTTTCCAGAGAAGAATCCCTTGAATTAAATAACTTGAATAAATAAAATTCAAGCCCAAACGAATTTCTGGACACAACAATAATACAACTGATTGTGCTAAAGATCTTACAAAATGAATAAATAATATTTCCAGTAACAAGATTATATAGTCCTCTACATGGTTTCAGGTCACAATTAGTATTTTCAATGAAAAACATTACCTAATGAAAAAAAGCCTTCTAACAACTCTTCATCTTTACAAAATAAAATCTTAGTTATAAATAGAAATCTATTACTAAACATATAATATAAAATGTGTAGTAAACAACCGGTAGATCCAGCAATTCATGGGGAATTTTCAAAAGTTCTATACTGAGATAAATATGTTCACTACAAAACCAAAATCAATAATTCAGGACAGGAAGGAAATGATCTTGATTTTGGACAAGGTCAAGTTCAACATACATTGTCAAGTTATCAATAACATATAATGAAATAAAAAACATAATAATCAAACAAAGCAAATTAAATATACACAACCCTTCCCCTCATAAAGAAAAAGAAAGATTTATGAAATAAAGCTTTTTCAAAATCTTAGTTAAATAAACGTGTGAAAAATTACATAAGATGAAATCTTATCAATGACACAAAGTGTGCATGAAAAAATATAATATTTCTATACACGTGAAAGTACTATTGGATAGTCTTTTCCCTTGATGTGCCTGATATCATTATTATATTTCTGCAGCATTAAACTCCGGCTAAATAATCTCTGAGTTTTATTTTTCATCTTGCCAGTGGAAGTAAGGGAGTTGTGAAAACTCAATACAATAATCGGAGAAGGAGTTGAACTAATGTAGACTTCAAAGTTTGCAATGCCGGTATCAAAGCTGAACATTCCTTCTCGATTGTGGAATAATTTCTCTGGTGTTTATTTAATTTCTTAGAAAAATAGCACACTGGATGATCTACACCCTTTTTGTCTTCTTGAATCAATACTGCTCCAACCCCAACGTCATTTGCATCAACAGACATTTTAAATGATTGACTGAAATTTGGAGCTGTAAGAACTGGGGCACTTTTAAGTATGACCTTTAACTTATCAGAAGCCTCCTAAATTTTTCAGACCAATGAAACTTAGTTTTCTTACTCAATACATTTCTCAAGGGTTCAGCAGTTATGAAAAAACTGGGACGAAATTTCCGATAGTATCCAGCCATACCCAAAATTGTATCAGTATCTATAGGTTTAACTTGTCTATGTCCCACAATATGTCCTAGAAATATAATACAAGCACGACAAAACTCACTTTTCAATACATTCATTGTCAAATTTGCATCAGTGAGTCTGTCAGTTTCGGAATTGTCTCTAAGTGATCTTTCCATGTATCGTTGCAGATGATGACATTATCATCAATGTAAATATCACCATTATCTAGACCAGATGAAACCATGTTCAATAAACTTTGAAAAGTACAAACCGAACCATTCATCCTGAACGGCATCACTTTATACTGATATAGTCCATATATTGTCTCGAAATTTCAGACTTGGTGACATATTGTGCATTTCTAATTTTATCATTGCAGTCATCGATTTTTGGCAGTGGAAATGAATCTGTTTTGGTCACACTATTGACCTTTCTATAGTCGGTGTACATGCTGAAAGTATTATCTGGTTTCGGTAAAAGAATACATGGTGAGCTCCAGTCTCTTTTACTCGGTTCTATGAAATCAATCTCCAGCAAATACTGAATTTCTTTTTTCAAACATTCTTGTTTGAGAGGTATCATGCTGTAATGATGCTGCTTTACAGGTGTGGAATCTACAATTTCGACGTTATGGTAGATTTTATTCGTTCTTGTAGGAACATCTGAAAACAAATGCTCATATTCAAGAAATAGCTGTTTTAGTTCATTCTTTTCTTGTGGCTGCAAATGTGAAAGTTTCTGGTCCAGATTATTTACAATTTCTGAATTCTGAAGATTGGTTATACCAAAGTCATTACCGTGCGATTGCATAATATCACTTAAATCTTCACTGTGTGGGACAGGTATAACTAATTGATTGCATGAATTACCTGGCTATCTCTATCAAATACTCCTTTAACATATTTCTATGGCAAAGTTGTTTTGTTTTCGCCTGCCAGGAGTATTGATGTTATAATTTAAATCACTTATTTTCTTTTCCACTGTGTAAGGACAACAGTACTTAGCCTGAACTAAATTAAATAGCATTTAAAATAAATAAAATTTAGCTGTGATTTTTGACAGGCATTTTTTGTGGTAAAATCAAACAAAGCGCGTATTCTGCTGAATCCTCCAGAACAGTCTTACAGAACAGACCGTGTTTGTATGTGCTAGAATCTATGCTAAGAATGTCTATAATGGATGCATAATGCCTTTGATTGATTATGGAAGCACCATAGTGGAGATTTGGAATGGTAATACTCTTAATCGAATAATTAAATTCAACAAGAAACGAGCTGCTAAAAGTGATACAAGAATAGACTACACAAAATCTCAGTTATTCGTTTATTTACAGTGGTTACCTTTTAATCATAATTTAAAGTACTTTAAAGCTATTTTGACACCTGAATCTTTACATAACATAGCAACACAAAATGTCAATGATCTCCTAACTCCAGCTTCCAATATCCATTCACACAATCTGCGGTCTATTTCATACTGTAATCTTCATTTGCCTAAATACAAGACATCTTTGACAATATTTTCCAGCAGTGTTGTGGAATACCATTCTCAACGATATTAAACAAACACCAACAACCAATTCTTCTCAGAGAACAATCCTAAATTTATTTCTGATCATACCAAATTTGAAACAAACTAAGATACCTAATTTGGATACCGCCACCATCTTCCTAACTCCTAAATCTAATTGTATATCTCTCGTATGTATGTATGTATGTATGTATGTATGTATGTATGTATGTATGTATTATTACATGTGAATTTAACAGAATCTAGTAAACTGAGTTTTATTTGCATATATACATTGCATTGCTAGGTTAATATTCGATCATTATTCAGTACTACATGTAAGATCAGTTGATTTGTTCATAACCAAAATGTATTATGATCCGAAAAGATGAGCAAATTGTTACAGTTAATTGAAATTTAATTTTAAAGTAAGCTTTGATCAATATTTTGGTTTTTTGAAAACACCATCATTATTCATTATTGTTGACAAAAAAAATTATTTGTATCTGTAGTCAACACATTTATCTTGTGCTTCAGCACACCACCACTCACATACCCAAATGAGCTGTCATTTGACCACGTGACGCTGTACTCGATTTATCCTTTAGCTGTATGTATGTGAATAATTTCTTTACCCTCTTAATACATTTGCAATTTTTTAATATTTGCATAGAAACTATCTTTATATAGAAAGGACAGGAGATATGTAGTCTCGAGATTTTGTAACATCATTAAGAAAGCTATTAAAATGTTTTAGTACATAGAAGCCATTTAATTACGTAATACCCTGGGCACCCCAATTTTTAAATATAGACACAGACACATGCACACCGGGAAGTGAATATAGATATAACTGTTGATAAGCTTATTCAGGCGATCATCAGTCGGTAAGTGTAAATTTAATTTGCGGCAGAATTTATAAAATAGAACATATTTCAATGTATGATTTGTTTTATTGTAATAACTTTACAAGAGAAAATACCACTAAAATGTGAGTTCTGTATAAAATGTTCACTAAAATGAATTATGTCACCGCATGCGATAAGCGTATATTTCTCGTCCATTTCATACATCATATTTAAGCACATCACTGTGATCAGACATATAAATAAAAACAGAAGTTTCTATAAATACCCTGCGTGGTAGATCTTTCCACTAGTAAAACAACGGTTACGAAGGCGATACAGACATTCTGTTGAAGAAAGACCTTTGCCAAACATGTCTGAACAGTCCCTTTATTTTTTATGACGAATCACATAGCGTCATCAGTAGTTATATAAAGTAGGACTTAGGGCGCAACTTTCCAATTCAATCTCAAATCGACCTCGCGCATCGAGAAATCCAGAGCACTTTGATTTTTATGCCGATATCTCCATCGAACTAGAAAGATCTAGAACGCTACCAGGGGAAGAATGCAATAATCTCGGCCACAAGAAATCTCTTTATGATTTTGTCGAAACTAGATTTGATGGAAGCGTAGTATGTCAGCGGCTTTATATAACAATAAATATAAAGTATGCTGAAGCAATTATAGCCGCATGTAAAGACGCTCATTGCGCTTACTTTGCTCCTGAACTCAATTTTTAAGACCTCAGGCGCCAGATGACAGTCATCTTTGCGTATGGATTCGTTAAAGACACACATTAACATCACGGGAAAACTAGCAAAAGAGAATAACGAGAACTTTAAATGTTCTGCTAAAATTGCCATCGCGTTAAAGCGAGCTCCTTTTTTCTAGAAAGGAATATGACTGATTTGGTGTCAAGATGTTAAAACGACTCTGACAGAAAAATATTAAGAATGCGTATTTAAACCCCAAAAACATCATTTCAGTCTCGCGAGATGGGTTATGTGGTCTCTTACTACAAGACATTTATCACGTACGTCCGTGTAGCCCCAATTAAGAACCAATAGTCTGAAAAAAGATGAGTTGCTTGAACTTGCCAGAAAGTACGATCTTTCTGAAGCAAAATCTTCCTTGACGAAACAAGAAAATAAAAATATTTTGATGCAATATTTGGTGGGGAAAAAATATTTTTGATAAAAGTGTTTTGGCATCAGTCAGTAAGTCTATGACAGACAATGACATTAAAGTAATGGAATTAAAAATGAAATACAAAATGGAAGTGCAGTTAAGGAAGCTCGAGCTTCAGAAAGAGAAAGAACAAATGCAGTTGCAATTTGAAGAGAAGCAATTGCAATTGCAATTTGAAAAAGAGGAGAGAGAGAGAGACAGGAGAGGGAGAAAGGTAAACAATTACAATTTGAAAAAGAGGAGAAAGAGAGACAGGAGAGGGAGAAAGATAAACAATTACAATTTGAGAAAGAGTAGAGAGAGAGAGAGAGACAGATGCAATTACAAAGAGAGAAGGATGAAAGGGAATTTCAAATTAGAATGAAAGAATTTGAGCTGGCAGGTGGCAAGCACGATCCCACTCCACATACATATTCAAGTTTTGACATTACAAGAGTTAGTTCCCCCTTTTAGCAAAAAGGAAGTAGACAAATATTTCATTTATTTTGAAAAAGTTGTTGAAAATTTCAAATGGCCAAGGGAGCATTGGACTCAATTATTGCAATGTGTTCTTTTCGGAAAAGCCCGAAATATCTATGCATCCCTGTCAGTACAACAGAGTTCTGATTATGATTTGGTTAAGGAGTGCATTTTAAAGGGTTATGCGTTAGTCCCTGAGGCTTATCGGCAAAAATTCAGAAACTATAAAAAAGAAGCTGGACAGACTTATGTTGAATTTGCTAGAGAAAAAGAACAGTTATTTGAGAGATGGTGCTTAGCCAAGAAAGTTGAACATGACTATGAAAATATCAAACAACTTGTGTTACTTGAAGAGTTTAAGAACTGTGTCCCTAGTGACATTAAGAATCATCTTGAAGAGCACGAGATTGAAGCCTTGGAAAATGCTGCTCTTGCTGCTGATAAGTACTCCTTAACTCATAAAGTTCCTGTTGTAGGCAAGTCATTCACTCAGCAGTCTACTGGTAGAAAGGTATTTCAGCCCAATACGACTTCTCCTAAAACTCAGTCTGGCACAAATTCTAAAAATCAAGCTTCTGATAAACTTGATTCTAAATCCTTGTCTATTCCTATGTGTACCTATTGCAAGAAAAAAGGACACGTCATTTCTGATTGCTTCAAATTGAAATATAGGCATCAGAATCAAAAGATAGACCTATTCCAAATGTTCTTATTTCTAAGAGGTCAAGGTCACGGTCATGTATTGAAAGCAATACATTTGTTGGGTCTAATAAACCCCAGTCTGACTTAATTATGGAGAATTATGAACCATTCATGTCGAAGGGTTCTATATCACTCTTGGGTGATTCGGCCAATCCTATCCCTAATAAAATTTGAAGGGACACAGGAGCTTCTCAGAGTCTTTTAGTGTCAGGTATTTTGCCTTCTTCTGAGAAGTCCTGTTCTAATGAGTGTTCTCATTCAGGGAGTAGAGTGCGGCTTTGTTAATGTTCCTCTCCATTCTGTAAATTTGTCATCAGACTTAGTTTCAGGACCTGTGACAGTCGGAGTAGTGTCTAATTTACCCGTTGAGGGCATTCATTTGTTGCTAGGCAACGACCTAGCTGGAGACAAAGTTGTGGTTAATCCACTTGTAACTGACAAGCCTTCTTTGGATCAGAAAGTTGATCCTATTGAAAAAGAATACCTTGAGTTATACCCAGCTTGTGCAGTTACCAGAGCTATGTCAAAGAAATCTCTTGAGAATGATTTTGATAAGGAAAATATTATTTAGCTGACACATGTATTGGTCAGGCTTTTGATGAGGTCACTTTCACTTCTAATTTGGAACAATCAAAAGGTATTGATCACAGAGATCCTCTTTTAAATACTCATTCTCTTTTATCTAATCAGGGTGATAAACGACAATCGCTTGTCGTCGAACAGGAAAAAGATCCTGAGATCTCCTGTTTGTTTCAGAGGGCCATTGGTGAAACTGAAGCCACTGAAGTACCTGTCTGTTATTTTATTAAAAATGGAATTCTTATGAGAAAATGGAGACCTCCCGAGGTACCTGCTAATGAAAAGTGGTTAGTGAACTATCAGATTGTAGTTCCAAAATCTTACAGACAGGAAATGCTTAGTTTGGCCCATGAAACTCCTCTGGCTGGTCATCTAGGGATAAATAAAACTTATAAGAAAATCTTGACTCACTTTTATTGGTCAAAAATCAAAAGTGATGTTTGTAAATTTTGTAGATCTTGTCATACTTGTCAAATGGTAGGAAAACCCAATCAGAAGATACCTAAGGCTCATCTGCAACCAAATCCTGCATTTGACGAACCATTTAGCAGAATTATGGTAGATTGTGTTGGTCCTTTACCTAAGACCAAGTCAGGCAACCAATATTTGTTGACCATTATGTGTGCATCAACAAGATTCCCAGAAGCAATTCCTTTGAGGAATATTATAGTAAAAGCTTTGATAACGCTTTTTACTCAGTTTGGCCTTCCCAAATCTGTCCAATCAGGTCAAAGGTCAAATTTCATGTCTGGAGTTTTCCAGCTTGTTATGCTTGAAATTGGTGCTCAGCAATTCAAGTCAAAAGTGAAACTACGGTTTCACAAAACTTTACTTGAGAGAACATTTGAGTCCTGTAATAGAGTTCATTCTCTCTTGCTCATTCTTCAAAATATTTTCTTCAATTTAGATTTTACGGCCCTTACAAAGTAAAGAAGAAAATGAATGAGTTAAATTATAATAACAGTACTCTCGTCTAAATAAATTAATGGAGTACTAGTATATTGAAAGAGATAGCCAAGTAAATTATTACAATTAATTTAGTTGTACATATCCTACCAACTGAGGTTTAAGTGAAGATACTCAATTGGACACCGTTGATCTTGCAACAACAAATCTTCGGAATTCGGAAATTATGAAAGATCTAGACCAGAAACCTTTACATTTGCAACAACAAGAAAGATGTGAACTTAAACAGTTATTATTCGAATATGAGCACTTGTTCCCAGATATTCCTACGAGGGCAAACAAAATTTTTCATGACGTTGAAATTGTAGATTCAAAACCTGTGAAACAACACCCATACAGGATGAACCCTCTCAAACAGGAATACTTGAAAAAGGAAATTCAGTATTTGCTGGAGAACGATTTCATAGAGCCCAGTAAAAGTGATTGGAGTTCACCATGCATACTTGTTCCGAAACCGGATGAAACTTTCCGTATGTGCACTGATTATAGGAAGGTAAACAGTGTGACAAAAACAGATTCATCTCCATTACCAAGAATCGATGATTGTATTGATAAAATTGGAAATGCCAAGTAGGTCACCAAATTTGACCTTCTGAAAGGATTTTGGCAAATTCCACTTACGGAAAGAGCGAAAGAAATTTTGGCATTTGTGACTCCAGATGGACTCTATCAATATAAAGTAATGCCGTTTGGGATGAAGGGTTCCCCAAGTACGTTTCAACGCTTGATGAATATGATTACCTCTGGTCTAGATAATTGTGATGCTTATATCGATGATGTCATCATCTACAAAGACACCTGGAAAGGACATCTAGCCACGATTCGGAAATTCTTTGAAATACTCACTGATGCTAATTTGACAATCAATTTATGTAAAAGTAAGTTCTGCCGTGCTTGTGTAACTTTTCTAGTACATATTGTGGGACATGGTCAAGTTAAACCTATTGATGCTAAGGTCAAGGCTATCTCTGATTTTCCTGTGCCTGTCAGTAGAAAGGAATTATTGCGATTTTTGGGTATGGCCGGATACTATCGAAAGTTTTGTTCCAATTTTTCCAATATTGCTGAACCCCTGACAAATTTGTTAAGTAAGAGAAATAAGTTTCTTTGGACCGAAAATTGTCAGGAAGCTTTTGATAGATTAAAAGCCATACTCAGAAGTGCGCCGGTTGTAACAGCTCCAAATTTCAGTCAGTATTTTAAATTATCTTTGGATGCAAGTGATGTTGGGGTTGGAGCAGTATTGATTCAAGAAGACAGAAATGGTATTGATCACCCAGTGTGCTATTTCTCTAAGAAATTAAATAAGCACCAAAGAAATTACTCAACAATCGAGAATGAATGTTTGGCTTTAATATTGGCATTACAGCATTTTGAAGTTTACATTAACTCAGCTCCTTCTCCGGTTGTTATGTATAGTGATCACAACCCCCTTATTTTCATCGACAAGATGAAAAATCAAAATCAAAGATTATTAAGGTGGAGTTTGTTTTTGCAAGAGTATAATCTCAACATCAGGCACATCAAATGAAAAGACAATTTGATTGCAGATGCACTTTCCCGTGTATAGAAATATTATTTCATATACACTTTATATAATTCATAAGAATTTTCTTATGTAATTTTGTTTACCTCATGTATAATTTACATACGGTAAAAAAGAAAGCTTTATTATATAAATCTTTCTTTTTTCTTTATGGGGGAAGTGTTACGTATATGTAATTAAATTGTTTGTGTATTAGTTTTAAAATTCTTTTGAATTTTATTTTTGTTTCATTACATTTTATTGTAATGATTATTTCCATGGGATTCGAAATTCTTTTTCAGTAATTCGAGATTTTCTTTTAGTAAATGTTGTTTATCTAAGACGTAAAACGTGTTACATGAGAATTATTTTTAGTTAACCTAGTTCGTCTTGGGTTGGGAAGTTCGTAAACAGGAAGTTAAAATGATTGGTCAGTATCAAGGCCATACTTTGCTTGCGTGATCACCATGTGTAAACAACGTTTTATTATTATTGGTTCTTAATTGGGGTTACACGGGCGTACGTGATAAATGTCTTATAGTAAGAGACCACATGACCCATCTCACGAGACTTGACATGATGTTTTTGGGGTTTAAATACGCATTCTTAATATTTTTCTGTCAGAGTCGTTTTAACATCTTGAAGGAACAAGGTGTTTTTTTTTATTTGTTGCCAGATTGTTTGTTTTTCATTTGTTTTGTTTAGATTTAATAATTTCTTCCTAGGAAATTCAACAAGTGCACTTTATTTTATAAAAAAACTCTGAAAGATATTCATGGAAATTTATTCTGGAATTATTCGGAAACAAAAACTGTGATTCAATTGAGGAATTGTTGATATTCGTACATGGACCACATCTGACGTTATCGCCTTCCATATTTGTATGTCGTCGAGATTCAAACCTGGATTCTAATAGAACTATTTAGTGATAGGGCTTGCATTTTTCATTCTTAGGATTAAATTTTGGATTCTATTCACAAACCGTAAGTCCTATTTTCCAATTTTTACATTGTTTTCTAGGGAAATAAATTATTTTGTTAAAATATACAAAGCTTGTTGGTTTTCACTCTTTTCTTTGTTACTGAGTAAGAGCCCTTGTCACGTAACAACGGGAAAAGATTGGGATGAAGGCGTTCAGTTACTGTTATTTTTTTTTTTTTTTGTTGTTGTTAGGGAATCAGTTCAAGAATCTTTAGGATTCAGTCCCTCTGAACTGGCTTTTGGACATACTGTGCGTGAACCATTGAAGTTGTTAAAAAATACACTTTTTTCTAATGAAGATACAAAAATTAATCTTCTCGATTATGGTTCCAATAGTAAGTATAAGCTGTCAAAGGCTTGTGAGGTTGTAAGAATTAATCCGCACTCCATTCTGTCAAAAGTGAAATTAAGGTTTGACAGAACTAAAATTTGAGAAAATTTTTCAGTCTGGTGATAAAGTTCTGTCTCTCTTGCTCATTCTTCAAAATTTCTTCAGATTAGGTATCATGGCCGTACAAAGAAGAAAATAAGTGAGTTAAATTATGACAGTAGTACTCCTGGAATGTACATGTATTAAAGGAGTACCAGTATGTTGATAGAAATAGCCAGGTTAATCATGCAATTAATTTAGTTGTACCTGTTCCACACAGTACGGATTTAAGCGATGAAATGCAATTGGACTGTATTGACTTTGGAGTAACAAATCTTCGGAATTCAGAAATTGTAAATAACCTGGACCAGCAACAACAAGAAGAATGAACTAAAACAGTTATTACTTAAATATGAGCACTTATTTTCAGATGTTCCAACAAGAACAAATAAAATCTGCCATGAGGCTTCTGTCCAAGGGGGCCTGTGTCCCACACCTCTCAGGGGGCTTCTATCCTAGTTTGATTTTGTCCTGAGATCCTATTCTTAGCCATTTGCTCTTTCACTTTTTCACTAATGATTTATCTCTTCATATGAATGCCGCTGAAGCTGATCATTCAGCGGATGACACAGTCTTATATGAAATGACTTATACAATCCCTTCTCTTGTACAGAATTAACAACAGGACGATGGTGGTGTTATACTGTTGTGCGAAAACAATACAATGCAATTAAACAGAAATAACGAATTATATGTCAACTGGATCAAGGCGAGAAATAAAGAAATTAGAGTATATGGATCATTTTGTTTAGGGAACTAAATTAAATAGCATTTAAAATTTAAGTCTGATTATTGTCAGACATTTTTCGTTGGAAAAGTCTGCTGAATCCTCCAGAGTAGCCTTCATGAACAGACTGTGTATGTGCTATAATCTATGCTAACACTGCCTATAATGGATGGATATTGCCTTTTATTATGAAAGCGCCATAGTGGAGGTTTGGAATGGTAATACTCTTAATCGGATAATTAATCCCCCCCCCTCCAAGAAAAGAGCTGCTAGAATTAATACAAGAATAGACTACCCAAAATCTCAGTTACCTTTTAATTATAGATTAAAGTACTTTAAAGCTATTTTAACACGTGAATCTTTACATAACATGGCAACACAAAATGTCAATGATCTCCTAACTCCAGCTTCCAATATACAGTCACATAATCTGCGGTCTATTTCGTACTGTAATCGTCATTTTTCGTACTGTAATCTTCATTTGCCTAAATTTAAAATGGCTCCGTACAAAATATCTTTGACAATATTCTCCAGAAGTGTTGTGGGATATCGTTCTCAACGATATTAAACAAACACCAACAACCAATTCCTCTCAGAGCGCGTTCCTAAATTTATTTCTGATCATACCAAATTTGAAACAAACTAAGATACCTAATTTGGATACCGCCACCATCTTCCTAACTCCTAAATCTAATTGTATATCTCTCGTATGTATGTATGTATGTATGTATGTATGTATGTATGTATGTATGTATGTATGTATGTATGTACATGTGAATTTAACAGAATCTAGTAAACTGAGTTTTATTTGCATATATACGTTGCATTGCTAGATTAATATTCGATCATTATTCAGTACTACATGTAAGATCAGTTGATTTGTTCATAACCAAAATGTATTATGATCCGAAAAGATGAGCAAATTGTTACAGTTAATTGAAATTTAATTTTAAAGTAAGCTTTGATCAATATTTTGGTTTTTTGAAAACACCATCATTATTCATTATTGTTGACAAAAAAAATTATTTGTATCTGTAGTCAACACATTTATCTTGTGCTTCAGCACACCACCACTCACATACCCAAATGAGCTGTCATTTGACCACGTGACGCTGTACTCGATTTATCCTTTAGCTGTATGTATGTGAATAATTTCTTTACCCTCTTAATACATTTGCAATTTTTTAATATTTGCATAGAAACTATCTTTATATAGAAAGGACAGGAGATATGTAGTCTCGAGATTTTGTAACATCATTAAGAAAGCTATTAAAATGTTTTAGTACATAGAAGCCATTTAATTACGTAATACCCTGGGCACCCCAATTTTTAAATATAGACACAGACACATGCACACCGGGAAGTGAATATAGATATAACTGTTGATAAGCTTATTCAGGCGATCATCAGTCGGTAAGTGTAAATTTAATTTGCAGCAGAATTTATAAAATAGAACATATTTCAATGTATGATTTGTTTTATTGTAATAACTTTACAAGAGAAAATACCACTAAAATGTGAGTTCTGTATAAAATGTTCACTAAAATGAATTATGTCACCGCATGCGATAAGCGTATATTTCTCGTCCATTTCATACATCATATTTAAGCACATCACTGTGATCAGACATATAAATAAAAACAGAAGTTTCTATAAATACCCTGCGTGGTAGATCTTTCCACTAGTAAAACAACGGTTACGAAGGCGATACAGATATTCTGTTGAAGAAAGACCTTTGCCAAACATGTCTGAACAGTCCCTTTATTTTTTATGACGAATCACATAGCGTCATCAGTAGTTATATAAAGTAGGACTTAGGGCGCAACTTTCCAATTCAGTCTCAAATCGACCTCGCGCATCGAGAAATCCAGAGCACTTTGATTTGTATGCCGATATCTCCATCGAACTAGAAAGATCTAGAACGCTACCAGGGGAAGAATGCAATAATCTCGGCCACAAGAAATCTCTTTATGATTTTGTCGAAACTAGATTTGATGGAAGCGTAGTATGTCAGCGGCTTTATATAACAATAAATATAAAGTATGCTGAAGCAATTATAGCCGCATGTAAAGATGCTCATTGAGCTTACTTTGCTCCTGAACTCAATTTTTAAGACCTCAGGCGCCAGATGACAGTCATCTTTGCGTATGGATTCGTTAAAGACACACATTAACATCACGGGAAAACTAGCAAAAGAAAATAACGAGAACTTTAAATGTTCTGCTAAAATTGCCATCGCGTTAAAGCGAGCTCCTTTTTTCTAGAAAGGAATATGACTGATTTGGTGTCAAGATGTTAAAACGACTCTGACAGAAAAATATTAAGAATGCGTATTTAAACCCCAAAAACATCATTTCAGTCTCGCGAGATGGGTTATGTGGTCTCTTACTACAAGACATTTATCACGTACGTCCGTGTAGCCCCAATTAAGAACCAATAGTCTGAAAAAAGATGAGTTGCTTGAACTTGCCAGAAAGTACGATCTTTCTGAAGCAAAATCTTCCTTGACGAAACAAGAAAATAAAAATATTTTGATGCAATATTTGGTGGGGAAAAAATATTTTTGATAAAAGTGTTTTGGCATCAGTCAGTAAGTCTATGACAGACAATGACATTAAAGTAATGGAATTAAAAATGAAATACAAAATGGAAGTACAGTTAAGGAAGCTCGAGCTTCAGAAAGAGAAAGAACAAATGCAGTTGCAATTTGAAGAGAAGCAATTGCAATTGCAATTTGAAAAAGAGGAGAGAGAGAGAGACAGGAGAGGGAGAAAGGTAAACAATTACAATTTGAAAAAGAGGAGAAAGAGAGACAGGAGAGGGAGAAAGATAAACAATTACAATTTGAAAAAGAGGAGAAAGAGAGACAGGAGAGGGAGAAAGATAAACAATTACAATTTGAAAAAGAGGAGAAAGAGAGACAGGAGAGGGAGAAAGATAAACAATTACAATTTGAGAAAGAGTAGAGAGAGAGAGAGAGACAGATGCAATTACAAAGAGAGAAGGATGAAAGGGAATTTCAAATTAGAATGAAAGAATTTGAGCTGGCAGGTGGCAAGCACGATCCCACTCCACATACATATTCAAGTTTTGACATTACAAGAGTTAGTTCCCCCTTTTAGCAAAAAGGAAGTAGACAAATATTTCATTTATTTTGAAAAAGTTGTTGAAAATTTCAAATGGCCAAGGGAGCATTGGACTCAATTATTGCAATGTGTTCTTTTCGGAAAAGCCCGAAATATCTATGCATCCCTGTCAGTACAACAGAGTTCTGATTATGATTTGGTTAAGGAGTGCATTTTAAAGGGTTATGCGTTAGTCCCTGAGGCTTATCGGCAAAAATTCAGAAACTATTAAAAAGAAGCTGGACAGACTTATGTTGAATTTGCTAGAGAAAAAGAACAGTTATTTGAGAGATGGTGCTTAGCCAAGAAAGTTGAACATGACTATGAAAATATCAAACAACTTGTGTTACTTGAAGAGTTTAAGAACTGTGTCCCTAGTGACATTAAGAATCATCTTGAAGAGCACGAGATTGAAGCCTTGGAAAATGCTGCTCTTGCTGCTGATAAGTACTCCTTAACTCATAAAGTTCCTGTTGTAGGCAAGTCATTCACTCAGCAGTCTACTGGTAGAAAGGTATTTCAGCCCAATACGACTTCTCCTAAAACTCAGTCTGGCACAAATTCTAAAAATCAAGCTTCTGATAAACTTGATTCTAAATCCTTGTCTATTCCTATGTGTACCTATTGCAAGAAAAAAGGACACGTCATTTCTGATTGCTTCAAATTGAAATATAGGCATCAGAATCAAAAGATAGACCTATTCCAAATGTTCTTATTTCTAAGAGGTCAAGGTCACGGTCATGTATTGAAAGCAATACATTTGTTGGGTCTAATAAACCCCAGTCTGACTTAATTATGGAGAATTATGAACCATTCATGTCGAAGGGTTCTATATCACTCTTGGGTGATTCGGCCAATCCTATCCCTAATAAAATTTGAAGGGACACAGGAGCTTCTCAGAGTCTTTTAGTGTCAGGTATTTTGCCTTCTTCTGAGAAGTCCTGTTCTAATGAGTGTTCTCATTCAGGGAGTAGAGTGCGGCTTTGTTAATGTTCCTCTCCATTCTGTAAATTTGTCATCAGACTTAGTTTCAGGACCTGTGACAGTCGGAGTAGTGTCTAATTTACCCGTTGAGGGCATTCATTTGTTGCTAGGCAATGACCTAGCTGGAGACAAAGTTGTGGTTAATCAACTTGTAACTGACAAGCCTTCTTTGGATCAGAAAGTTGATCCTATTGAAAAAGAATACCTTGAGTTATACCCAGCTTGTGCAGTTACCAGAGCTATGTCAAAGAAATCTCTTGAGAATGATTTTATTATTATTTAGCTGACACATGTATTGGTCAGGCTTTTGATGAGGTCACTTTCACTTCTAATTTGGAACAATCAAAAGGTATTGATCACAGAGATCCTCTTTTAAATACTCATTCTCTTTAATCTAATCAGGGTGATAAACGACAATCGCTTGTCGTCGAACAGGAGAAAGATCCTGAGATCTCCTGTTTGCTTCAGAGGGCCATTGGTGAAACTGAAGCCACTGAAGTACCTGTCTGTTATTTCATTAAAAATGGAATTCTTATGAGAATATGGAGACCTCCCGAGGTACCTGCTAATGAAAAGTGGTTAGTGAACTATCAGATTGTAGTTATAAAATCTTACAGACAGGAAATACTTAGTTTGGCCCATGAAACTCCTCTGGCTGGTCATCTAGGGATAAATAAAACTTATAAGAAAATCTTGACTCACTTTTATTGGCCAAAAATCAAAAGTGATGTTTGTAAATTTTGTAGATCTTGTCATACTTGTCAAATGGTAGGAAAACCTAATCAGAAGATACCTAAGGCTCATCTGCAACCTATTCCTGCATTTGACGAACCATTTAGCAGAATTATGGTAGATTGTGTTGGTCCTTTACCTAAGACCAAATCAGGCAACCAATATTTGTTGACCATTATGTGTGCATCAACAAGATTCCCAGAAGCAATTCCTTTGAGGAATATTATAGTAAAAGCTTTGATAACGCTTTTTACTCAGTTTGGCCTTCCCAAATCTGTCCAATCAGGTCAAAGGTCAAATTTCATGTCTGGAGTTTTTCAGCTTGTTATGCTTGAAATTGGTGCTCAGCAATTCAAGTCAAAAGTGAAACTACGGTTTCACAAAACTTTACTTGAGAGAACATTTGAGTCCTGTAATAGAGTTCATTCTCTCTTGCTCATTCTTCAAAATATTTTCTTCAATTTAGATTTTACGGCCCTTACAAAGTAAAGAAAAAAATGAATGAGTTAAATTATAATAACAGTACTCTCGTCTAAATAAATTAATGGAGTACTAGTATATTGAAAGAGATAGCCAAGTAAATTATTACAATTAATTTAGTTGTACATATCCTACCAACTGAGGTTTAAGTGAAGATACTCAATTGGACACCGTTGATCTTGCAACAACAAATCTTCGGAATTCGGAAATTATGAAAGATCTAGACCAGAAACCTTTACATTTGCAACAACAAGAAAGATGTGAACTTAAACAGTTATTATTCGAATATGAGCACTTGTTTCCAGATATTCCTACGAGGGCAAACAAAATTTTTCATGACGTTGAAATTGTAGATTCAAAACCTGTGAAACAACACCCATACAGGATGAACCCTCTCAAACAGGAATACTTGAAAAAGGAAATTCAGTATTTGCTGGAGAACGATTTCATAGAGCCCAGTAAAAGTGACTGGAGTTCACCATGTGTACTTGTTCCGAAACCGGATAAAACGTTCCGTATGTGCACTGATTATAGGAAGGTGAACAGTGTGACAAAACAGATTCATTTCCATTACCAAGAATCGATGATTGTATTGATAAAATTGGAAATGCCAAGTACGTCACCAAATTTGACCCTCTGAAAGGATTTTGGCAAATTCCACTTACGGAAAGAGCGAAAGAAATTTCGGCATTTGTGACTCCAGATGGACTCTATCAATATAAAGTAATGCCGTTTGGGATGAAGGGTTCCCCAAGTACGTTTCAACGCTTGATGAATATGATTACCTCTGGTCTAGATAATTGTGATGCTTATATCGATGATGTCATCATCTACAAAGACACCTGGAAAGGACATCTAGCCACGATTCGGAAATTCTTTGAAATACTCACTGATGCTAATTTGACAATCAATTTATGTAAAAGTGAGTTCTGCCGTGCTTGTGTAACTTTTCTAGTACATATTGTGGGACATGGTCAAGTTAAACCTATTGATGCTAAGGTCAAGGCTATCTCTGATTTTCCTGTGCCTGTCAGTAGAAAGGAATTATTGCGATTTTTGGGTATGGCCGGATACTATCGAAAGTTTTGTTCCAATTTTTCCAATATTGCTGAACCCCTGACAAATTTGTTAAGTAAGAGAAATAAGTTTCTTTGGACCGAGAATTGTCAGGAAGCTTTTGATAGATTAAAAGCCATACTCAGAAGTGCGCCGGTTGTAACAGCTCCAAATTTCAGTCAGTATTTTAAATTATCTTTGGATGCAAGTGATGTTGGGGTTGGAGCAGTATTGATTCAAGAAGACAGAAATGGTATTGATCACCCAGTGTGCTATTTCTCTAAGAAATTAAATAAGCACCAAAGAAATTACTCAACAATCGAGAATGAATGTTTGGCTTTAATATTGGCATTACAGCATTTTGAAGTTTACATTAACTCAGCTCCTTCTCCGGTTGTTATGTATAGTGATCACAACCCCCTTATTTTCATCGACAAGATGAAAAATCAAAATCAAAGATTATTAAGGTGGAGTTTGGTTTTGCAAGAGTATAATCTCAACATCAGGCACATCAAAGGAAAAGACAATTTGATTGCAGATGCACTTTCCCGTGTATAGAAATATTATTTCATATACACTTTATATAATTCATAAGAATTTTCTTATGTAATTTTGTTTACCTCATGTATAATTTACATACGGTAAAAAAGAAAGCTTTATTATATAAATCTTTCTTTTTTCTTTATGGGGGGAAGTGTTACGTATATGTAATTAAATTGTTTGTGTATTAGTTTTAAAATTCTTTTGAATTTTATTTTTGTTTCATTACATTTTATTGTAATGATTATTTCCATGGGATTCGAAATTCTTTTTCAGTAATTCGAGATTTTCTTTTAGTAAATGTTGTTTATCTAAGACGTAAAACGTGTTACATGAGAATTATTTTTAGTTAACCTAGTTCGTCTTGGGTTGGGAAGTTCGTAAACAGGAAGTTAAAATGATTGGTCAGTATCAAGGCCATACTTTGCTTGCGTGATCACCATGTGTAAACAACGTTTTATTATTATTGGTTCTTAATTGGGGTTACACGGGCGTACGTGATAAATGTCTTATAGTAAGAGACCACATGACCCATCTCACGAGACATGACATGATGTTTTTGGGGTTTAAATACGCATTCTTAATATTTTTCTGTCAGAGTCGTTTTAACATCTTGAAGGAACAAGGTGTTTTTTTTTATTTGTTGCCAGATTGTTTGTTTTTCATTTGTTTTGTTTAGATTTAATAATTTCTTCCTAGGAAATTCAACAAGTGCACTTTATTTTATAAAAAAATTCTGAAAGATATTCATGGAAATTTATTCTGGAATTATTCGGAAACAAAAACTGTGATTCAATTGAGGAATTGTTGATATTCGTACATGGACCACATCTGACGTCATCGCCTTCCATATTTGTATGTCGTCGAGATTCAAACCTGGATTCTAATAGAACTATTTAGTGATAGGACTTGCATTTTTCATTCTTAGGATTAAATTTTGGATTCTATTCACAAACCGTAAGTCCTATTTTCCAATTTTTACATTGTTTTCTAGGGAAATAAATTATTTTGTTAAAATATACAAAGCTTGTTGGTTTTCACTCTTTTCTTTGTTACTGAGTAAGAGCCCTTGTCACGTAACAACGGGAAAAGATTGGGATGAAGGCGTTCAGTTACTGTTATTTTTTGTTGTTGTTGTTAGGGAATCAGTTCAAGAATCTTTAGGATTCAGTCCCTCTGAACTGGCTTTTGGACATACTGTGCGTGAACCATTGAAGTTGTTAAAAAATACACTTTTTTTCTAATGAAGATACAAAAATTAATCTTCTCGATTATGGTTCCAATAGTAAGTATAAGCTGTCAAAGGCTTGTGAGGTTGTAAGAATTAATCTGCACTCCACTCTGTCAAAAGTGAAATTAAGGTTTGACAGAACTAAAATTTGAGAAAATTTTTCAGACTGGTGATAAAGTTCTGTCTCTCTTGCTCATTCTTCAAAATTTCTTCAGATTAGGTATCATGGCCGTACAAAGAAGAAAATAAGTGAGTTAAATTATGACAGTAGTACTCCTGGAATGTACATGTATTAAAGGAGTACCAGTATGTTGATAGAAATAGCCAGGTTAATCATGCAATTAATTTAGTTGTACCTGTTCCACACAGTACGGATTTAAGCGATGAAATGCAACTGGACTGTATTGACTTTGGAGTAACAAATCTTCGGAATTCAGAAATTGTAAATAACCTGGACCAGCAACAACAAGAAGAATGAACTAAAACAGTTATTACTTAAATATGAGCACTTATTTTCAGATGTTCCAACAAGAACAAATAAAATCTGCCATGAGGCTTCTGTCCAAGGGGGCCTGTGTCCCACACCTCTCAGGGGGCTTCTATCCTAGTTTGATTTTGTCCTGAGATCCTATTCTTAGCCATTTGCTCTTTCACTTTTTCACTAATGATTTATGTCTTCATATGAATGCCGCTGAAGCTGATCATTCAGCGGATGACACAGTCTTATATGAAATGACTTATACAATCCCTTCTCTTGTACAGAATTAACAACAGGACGATGGTGGTGTTATACTGTTGTGCGAAAACAATACAATGCAATTAAACAGAAATAACGAATTAAATGTCAACTGGATCAAGGCGAGAAATAAAGAAATTAGAGTATATGGATCATTTTGTTTAGGGAACTAAATTAAATAGCATTTAAAATTTAAGTCTGATTATTGTCAGACATTTTTCGTTGGAAAAGTCTGCTGAATCCTCCAGAGTAGCCTTCATGAACAGACTGTGTATGTGCTATAATCTATGCTAACACTGCCTATAATGGATGGATATTGCCTTTTATTATGAAAGCGCCATAGTGGAGGTTTGGAATGGTAATACTCTTAATCGGATAATTAATCCCCCCCCCCCTCCAAGAAAAGAGCTGCTAGAATTAATACAAGAATAGACTACCCAAAATCTCAGTTACCTTTTAATTATAGATTAAAGTACTTTAAAGCTATTTTAACACGTGAATCTTTACATAACATGGCAACACAAAATGTCAATGATCTCCTAACTCCAGCTTCCAATATACAGTCACATAATCTGTGGTCTATTTCGTACTGTAATCGTCATTTTTCGTACTGTAATCTTCATTTGCCTAAATTTAAAATGGCTCCGTACAAAATATCTTTGACAATATTCTCCAGAAGTGTTGTGGGATATCGTTCTCAACGATATTAAACAAACACCAACAACCAATTCCTCTCAGAGCGCGTTCCTAAATTTATTTCTGATCATACCAAATTTGAAACAAACTAAGATACCTAATTTGGATACCGCCACCATCTTCCTAACTCCTAAATCTAATTGTATATCTCTCGTATGTATGTATGTATGTATGTATGTATGTATGTATGTATGTATGTATGTATGTATGTATGTATGTATGTATGTATGTGTGATTACATGTGAATTTAACAGAATCTAGTAAACTGAGTTTTATTTGCATATATACGTTGCATTGCTAGATTAATATTCGATCATTATTCAGTACTACATGTAAGATCAGTTGATTTGTTCATAACCAAAATGTATTATGATCCGAAAAGATGAGCAAATTGTTACAGTTAATTGAAATTTAATTTTAAAGTAAGCTTTGATCAATATTTTGGTTTTTTGAAAACACCATCATTATTCATTATTGTTGACAAATAACATTATTTGTATCTGTAGTCAACACATTTATCTTGTGCTTCAGCACACCACCACTCACATACCCAAATGAGCTGTCATTTGACCACGTGACGCTGTACTCGATTTATCCTTTAGCTGTATGTATGTGAATAATTTCTTTACCCTCTTAATACATTTGCAATTTTTTAATATTTGCATAGAAACTATCTTTATATAGAAAGGACAGGAGATATGTAGTCTCGAGATTTTGTAACATCATTAAGAAAGCTATTAAAATGTTTTAGTACATAGAAGCCATTTAATTACGTAATACCCTGGGCACCCCAATTTTTAAATATAGACACAGACACATGCACACCGGGAAGTGAATATAGATATAACTGTTGATAAGCTTATTCAGGCGATCATCAGTCGGTAAGTGTAAATTTAATTTGCAGCAGAATTTATAAAATAGAACATATTTCAATGTATGATTTGTTTTATTGTAATAACTTTACAAGAGAAAATACCACTAAAATGTGAGTTCTGTATAAAATGTTCACTAAAATGAATTATGTCACCGCATGCGATAAACGTGTATTTCTCGTCCATTTCATATATCATATATAAGCACATCACTGTGATCAGACATATAAATAAAAACAGAAGTTTCTATAAATACCCTGCGTGGTAGATCTTTCCACTAGTAAAACAACGGTTACGAAGGCGATACAGATATTCTGTTGAAGAAAGACCTTTGCCAAACATGTCTGAACAGTCCCTTTATTTTTTATGACGAATCACATAGCGTCATCAGTAGTTATATAAAGTAGGACTTAGGGCGCAACTTTCCAATTCAATCTCAAATCGACCTCGCGCATCGAGAAATCCAGAGCACTTTGATTTTTATGCCGATATCTCCATCAAACTAGAAAGATCTAGAACGCTACCAGGGGAAGAATGCAATAATCTCGGCCACAAGAAATCTCTTTATGATTTTGTCGAAACTAGATTTGATGGAAGCATAGTATGTCAGCGGCTTTATATAACAATAAATATAAAGTATGCTGAAGCAATTATAGCCGCATGTAAAGACGCTCATTGCGCTTACTTTGCTCCTGAACTCAGTATCTATAGGTTTATTTTGTCTGTGTCCCAGAATATGTCCTAGAAATATAATACAAGCACGACAAAACTCACTTTTCAATACATTCATTGTCAAATTTGCATCAGTGAGTCTGTCAGTTTCGGAATTGTCTCTAAGTGATCTTTCCATGTGTCGTTGCAGATGATGACATTATCATCAATGTAAATATCATCATTATCTAGACCAGATGAAACCATGTTCAATAAACTTTGAAAAGTACAAACCGAACGATTCATCCTGAACGGCATCACTTTATACTGATATAGTCCATATATTGTCTCGAATGCCGAAATTTCCTTTGCCCTTTCCGTCAGCGGAATTTGCCAGAATCCTTTCAAAATTTCAAACTTGGTGACATATTGTGCATTTCTAATTTTATCATTGCAGTCATCGATTTTTGGCAGTGGAAATGAATCTGTTTTGGTCACACTATTGACCTTTCTATAGTCGGTGTACATGCTGAAAGTATTATCTGGTTTCGATACAAGAATACATGGTGAGCTCCAGTCTCTTTTACTCGGTTCTATGAAATCAATCTCCAGCAAATACTGAATTTCTTTTTTCAAACATTCTTGTTTGAGAGGTATCATGCTGTAATGATGCTGCTTTACAGGTGTGGAATCTACAATTTCGACGTTATGGTAGATTTTATTTGTTCTTGTAGGAACATCTGAAAACAAATGCTCATATTCAAGAAATAGCTGTTTTAGTTCATTCTTTTCTTGTGGCTGCAAATGTGAAAGTTTCTGGTCCAGATTATTTACAATTTCTGAATTCTGAAGATTGGTTATACCAAAGTCATTACCGTGCGATTGCATAATATCACTTAAATCTTCACTGTGTGGGACAGGTATAACTAATTGATTGCATGAATTACCTGGCTATCTCTATCAAATACTCCTTTAACATATTTCTATGGCAAAGTTGTTTTGTTTTCGCCTGCCAGGAGTATTGATGTTATAATTTAAATCACTTATTTTCTTTTCCACTGTGTAAGGACAACAGTACTTAGCCTGAACTAAATTAAATAGCATTTAAAATAAATAAAATTTAGCTGTGATTTTTGACAGGCATTTTTTGTGGTAAAATCAAACAAAGCGCGTATTCTGCTGAATCCTCCAGAACAGTCTTACAGAACAGACCGTGTTTGTATGTGCTAGAATCTATGCTAAGAATGTCTATAATGGATGCATAATGCCTTTGATTGATTATGGAAGCACCATAGTGGAGATTTGGAATGGTAATACTCTTAATCGAATAATTAAATTCAACAAGAAACGAGCTGCTAAAAGTGATACAAGAATAGACTACACAAAATCTCAGTTATTCGTTTATTTACAGTGGTTACCTTTTAATCATAATTTAAAGTACTTTAAAGCTATTTTGACACCTGAATCTTTACATAACATAGCAACACAAAATGTCAATGATCTCCTAACTCCAGCTTCCAATATCCATTCACACAATCTGCGGTCTATTTCATACTGTAATCTTCATTTGCCTAAATACAAGAAATCTTTGACAATATTTTCCAGCAGTGTTGTGGAATACCATTCTCAACGATATTAAACAAACACCAACAACCAATTCTTCTCAGAGAACAATCCCAAATTTATTTCTGATCATACCAAATTTGAAACAAACTAAGATACCTAATTTGGATACCGCCACCATCTTCCTAACTCCTAAATCTAATTGTATATCTCTCGCATGTATGTATGTATGTATGTATGTATGTATGTATGTATGTATGTATGTATGTATTATTACATGTGAATTTAACAGAATCTAGTAAACTGAGTTTTATTTGCATATATACATTGCATTGCTAGGTTAATATTCGATCATTATTCAGTACTACATGTAAGATCAGTTGATTTGTTCATAACCAAAATGTATTATGATCCGAAAAGATGAGCAAATTGTTACAGTTAATTGAAATTTAATTTTAAAGTAAGCTTTGATCAATATTTTCGTTTTTTGAAAACACCATCATTATTCATTATTGTTGACAAATAACATTATTTGTATCTGTAGTCAACACATTTATCTTGTGCTTCAGCACACCACCACTCACATACCCAAATGAGCTGTCATTTGACCACGTGACGCTGTACTCGATTTATCCTTTAGCTGTATGTATGTGAATAATTTCTTTACCCTCTTAATACATTTGCAATTTTTTAATATTTGCATAGAAACTATCTTTATATAGAAAGGACAGGAGATATGTAGTCTCGAGATTTTGTAACATCATTAAGAAAGCTATTAAAATGTTTTAGTACATAGAAGCCATTTAATTACGTAATACCCTGGGCACCCCAATTTTTAAATATAGACACAGACACATGCACACCGGGAAGTGAATATAGATAACTGTTGATAAGCTTATTCAGGCGATCATCAGTCGGTAAGTGTAAATTTAATTTGCAGCAGAATTTATAAAATAGAACATATTTCAATGTATGATTTGTTTTATTGTAATAACTTTACAAGAGAAAATACCACTAAAATGTGAGTTCTGTATAAAATGTTCACTAAAATGAATTATGTCACCGCATGCGATAAACGTGTATTTCTCGTCCATTTCATATATCATATATAAGCACATCACTGTGATCAGACATATAAATAAAAACAGAAGTTTCTATAAATACCCTGCGTGGTAGATCTTTCCACTAGTAAAACAACGGTTACGAAGGCGATACAGATATTCTGTTGAAGAAAGACCTTTGCCAAACATGTCTGAACAGTCCCTTTATTTTTTATGACGAATCACATAGCGTCATCAGTAGTTATATAAAGTAGGACTTAGGGCGCAGCTTTCCAATTCAATCTCAAATCGACCTCGCGCATCGAGAAATCCAGAGCACTTTGATTTTTATGCCGATATCTCCATCAAACTAGAAAGATCTAGAACGCTACCAGGGGAAGAATGCAATAATCTCGGCCACAAGAAATCTCTTTATGATTTTGTCGAAACTAGATTTGATGGAAGCATAGTATGTCAGCGGCTTTATATAACAATAAATATAAAGTATGCTGAAGCAATTATAGCCGCATGTAAAGACGCTCATTGCGCTTGCTTTGCTCCTGAACTCAGTATCTATAGGTTTATTTTGTCTGTGTCCCAGAATATGTCCTAGAAATATAATACAAGCACGACAAAACTCACTTTTCAATACATTCATTGTCAAATTTGCATCAGTGAGTCTGTCAGTTTCGGAATTGTCTCTAAGTGATCTTTCCATGTGTCGTTGCAGATGATGACATTATCATCAATGTAAATATCATCATTATCTAGACCAGATGAAACCATGTTCAATAAACTTTGAAAAGTACAAACCGAACGATTCATCCTGAACGGCATCACTTTATACTGATATAGTCCATATATTGTCTCGAATGCCGAAATTTCCTTTGCCCTTTCCGTCAGCGGAATTTGCCAGAATCCTTTCAAAATTTCAAACTTGGTGACATATTGTGCATTTCTAATTTTATCATTGCAGTCATCGATTTTTGGCAGTGGAAATGAATCTGTTTTGGTCACACTATTGACCTTTCTATAGTCGGTGTACATGCTGAAAGTATTATCTGGTTTCGGTAAAAGAATACATGGTGAGCTCCAGTCTCTTTTACTCGGTTCTATGAAATCAATCTCCAGCAAATACTGAATTTCTTTTTTCAAACATTCTTGTTTGAGAGGTATCATGCTGTAATGATGCTGCTTTACAGGTGTGGAATCTACAATTTCGACGTTATGGTAGATTTTATTCGTTCTTGTAGGAACATCTGAAAACAAATGCTCATATTCAAGAAATAGCTGTTTTAGTTCATTCTTTTCTTGTGGCTGCAAATGTGAAAGTTTCTGGTCCAGATTATTTACAATTTCTGAATTCTGAAGATTGGTTATACCAAAGTCATTACCGTGCGATTGCATAATATCACTTAAATCTTCACTGTGTGGGACAGGTATAACTAATTGATTGCATGAATTACCTGGCTATCTCTATCAAATACTCCTTTAACATATTTCTATGGCAAAGTTGTTTTGTTTTCGCCTGCCAGGAGTATTGATGCTATAATTTAAATCACTTATTTTCTTTTCCACTGTGTAAGGACAACAGTACTTAGCCTGAACTAAATTAAATAGCATTTAAAATAAATAAAATTTAGCTGTGATTTTTGACAGGCATTTTTTGTGGTAAAATCAAACAAAGCGCGTATTCTGCTGAATCCTCCAGAACAGTCTTACAGAACAGACCGTGTTTGTATGTGCTAGAATCTATGCTAAGAATGTCTATAATGGATGCATAATGCCTTTGATTGATTATGGAAGCACCATAGTGGAGATTTGGAATGGTAATACTCTTAATCGAATAATTAAATTCAACAAGAAACGAGCTGCTAAAAGTGATACAAGAATAGACTACACAAAATCTCAGTTATTCGTTTATTTACAGTGGTTACCTTTTAATCATAATTTAAAGTACTTTAAAGCTATTTTGACACCTGAATCTTTACATAACATAGCAACACAAAATGTCAATGATCTCCTAACTCCAGCTTCCAATATCCATTCACACAATCTGCGGTCTATTTCATACTGTAATCTTCATTTGCCTAAATACAAGACATCTTTGACAATATTTT
>JAECUM010013959.1:0-16182 GCA_016617855.1 Megalonaias nervosa
TATATATATATACATACACACACACACACACACACACACACACACACATCTGTAGAATTATAAATACAAAAATATACAGAACACTAAAAAGTAAAAGGATATATAAATATTGTTATAAATTGTGTTAATCTCTTTATAAATAACCTAAAATAAGAAATTCATGATGATAACAGAAGACAAACTATTTTAGTATGTATCAGTCATAGATGCCTAAATAGTTTAAAAAGAAAGTCACCATACCTTAAAAGGAATAATCTGCAGAATTATTATAATTTGTTAATCAACCCCTTTCCAGAAAATTTAAACGGAAAATTTTAAAACCAAAATACATAGACGCTTTTAGAATTTTTTTCAAAAGTTAGGAAATAAATATATGTAAGAAAATAATTGGAAAATATTTATTTAAATTGTGGTATGTAGATCTATAGGTTATTTTTGTAACTCCTGGTGCATGATTTTGTCTAACTTTGTAATGTTTTTATTCATGACTGCAAATTGTAGCGACTGAAAACTTGTTGGTTTTGCTTCTTTCTGTTACTTAGTTTCTGACCATAGAGTCGTAACAATTGGAAAAAAAATATTTATATATAATAAATCCTCGAACAAGAATATAAAACGCTTGAAAGAAGCTTTATATAAAAATAAAGTTAAAATCTCCAAAATCGTTGAAAAATGTGTTTCAAACTATATTATTCATGACAGTCTCAAATGCAAAACTGTATTATTCTTTAACCTTTAAAACTCGAAAATGAAGTGTTTAACATCTGGTTTAGAAAGCCCCTTTTACTGCTAGTAGGATGATAATGTATATACTTCACTTCTTGGCAGCTCTAGATATTTTAATTAAATTCGGCCAGTCCATTCTAAAACAACAACATCGACTACAACAACAAGAACAATAAAACAAAACAAAACACGATAACAAAAACATTGTATATCCCAGATATGTGCATTCGTGCATGAAGACATGTAAATTAATACAGTTGTTTGGAAACTATCCTTGCATGTTTATTAATTATTTTATTAATCATGTTTTTAAATAGTTCATTTATTTATTTCAGTCGAGAAAGCGAAGATGATTAAGCACTTTCGAACACTAGTTTTCCAAGAGGAATTTAGACCATTGCGCTTGGAAGGACCAGATGCAATTATGACAGATGGACCTTACAAGACTGGAATCGAGAAGCTATGTTTCAGGCCAACATCTTTTACTGTTTAAGATTCGCCATATCAAGATTTCTTGGCATGGCTTAGGAAATAAAGTAGACAAGTCTGACATTTTTCAGTGAATTACAGTGCTTGGGCAACGAACTTTAATATCTTCCTAGATAATAATTTGTTGGCTTAAACAATGCAAACTGCTGAAAAACAAATATTACCCTGAGAAGGAAATTTGGAAAAAATGTACTTTTCAATATGTATCACAGAAAACAAATGAAAACGTTGAAAAGCACATTAGAAAGGACATTAACTTGGATATTTGGTACTGTCAGAATTATAATCTACACATGTACAGTAAAACTACAGTATGCATAACTCACATGAAGTCCATGTACAGTAAAACTACAGTATGCATAACTCACACGAAGTTCATGTACAGTAAAACTACAGTATGCATAACTCACATGAAGTCCATGTACAGTAAAACTACAGTATGCATAACTCACATGAAGTCCATGTACAGTAAAACTACAGTATGCATAACTCACATGAAGTCCATGTACCGTAAAACTACAGTACGCATAACTCACATGAAGTCCATGTACAGTAAAACTACAGTATGCATAACTCACATGAAGTCCATGTACCGTAAAACTACAGTACGCATAACTCACATGAAGTCCATGTACAGTAAAACTACAGTATGCACAACTCACATGAAATCCATGTACAGTAAAACTACAGTATGCATAACTCACATGAAGTCCATGCACAGTAAAAATACAGTACGCATAACACTATGAAATCCATGTACAGTAAAACTACAGTATGCATATCTCACATGAAGTCTATGTACAGTGGAACTACAATATGCATAACTCAGATGAAGTCAATTTACAGTAAAACTACAGTATGCATATCTCACGTGAAATTCATTTACATTAAAACTACAGTATAACTCACATGAAGTACGGTATGCATATCTCACATCAAGATATATAGTAAAAACACAGCATGGTTCATTTGGAGTCTAAGTAGTAGTTCTCCTTATGCAGTGATTGCCTGACTGTCGTAATCTGTATACATTTCAACTTTAAATCGTTCGCACAAGTTTCTTAGTTTTTCTTAATCTGTGTTCTGACGAGCGGATGCATATGATCATCTCACATGTGCCAGGAGATTCAAGACATGACAAAGGACAAGGTGCAGATACAAACTTTTAATGTGAATGTTTATGCATGATGATATTATGATCCAATTAAATATCTAATTCGCATGAGAATGTCCAATCTTCCTTCGAACTTTCAGTAGTTCAGAGTTCTGCTTCTTTACTGTCTATTACTGGGTCTCAATGTTTTCAGAATCAGGTCGAAATTTATATACTGCATGCATTTGCTAGATTTCCATGCATTTCCATCTATAAACAAAATGTTAAGTTGTATTAATTGTGTCATGCAACCTAAAATGTGAAATTTTAGAGACATTTTATTTTTACGACTTTTGCAGTATTGTTAAAAATCGCTCAAGTTTAACCACGCGGAAATTTAGAGTTGGAAAATGATTCCAAGCGATAGACTAAATTGCAAAAATTATTTATTTTTACTGTCATGGCACATAAACACATGAAGGTTATATCATGCTACAGCAGTGGGAGTTAAGTCTCTTGGCCAAGGATACAGAAGTAACTGATACGAGACTGAGTTAAGACGAGTAACGCCGAAAAATTAAATACGTGGAAAGTCCGAATTAGTAGCACTCGTGAAAATTTTGCAACATCAAGACCTGTCCCAATGGTTACAGGTTGAAAAGTCAATTACTGGAGCACGTGACAGTGCATATTTTCAGTCATTTTTGTCAGCCAAGATAATGGCCGATCCTCATCCACCAGCGAGCAAACGCGGGACTATCCGTGATTTGAAAATACTTAAGTTTCAGATAAATAACTTTTATTTAGAATATGCGCAGCTGTGACAAATATATACTTTACGCATCGTTTCCAAATCTAATTAATCTTAGTACTTTTGGGTCAGATAAGATGAGAGGGCCAATTGCTACGTCCCGGACTAAGAATCCGTAGCTTGCGGTTCGAATGCTGCTCACACTTGCCCAAATCGTCTGCGATATTATTTCATTTCGGCAAGGCACTTTAGTTATACTGAACTGGTAAACAACTCGTCGTTTCATGTACTATATACCGTTCAGAACCAGACAATAAATCTCTCAGGTCATTATCATCGACTTCAATCAAATCAACTTGACATTTTATTAAGGTGTAGGGCCGGATCAGGTCAAGTGTTTGGTAGTGGGGGCTGGGGGTTGGGGTGGGTCCAAAATTTCAATATGGCCCTGACTTTCCTCGAAAAGGCACCAAAGGAAAAGTCTGTGTCTCTTTACTCAGTGTGCAATTAACGGACAATAATACAACGATGGTCAAATTTCAAGTGACCAGCAACTGTACGTTTGTGTATGTACTATATTTTTTAGGGGATTGGGGTTCAGAAACCCTGGCCCCTCCCCCCGCCCCCACCATTCGGTGTATCACTCCATGGAAGCATTTCCGAAATGTACTTTTGTTGAAATCGCAGTGAAATGGTGGTGACTCAGTCACACACTAAAGCATGCCAGAGAAATAGAACTAGGTAAAAAGCAGCATAGTACCTTGTGGAATCATAAAAGAGTTTTAAAGGAATGGCTAGAACTTTTGTTATGCTTGTTTATGACTGTCTGTCTTAGTTGTGCATGCTACTTGATTTTATTTCATTTCATTTTCCTATACAGAATTCACAGCATGCAAGTAACTGAACTGACGCTATTAAAAATATGTCCTGTGGAAATGGGTGACAGTATTTTTAATACTGTTCACCGTTGTTACCTTTGTATACATAAACGTTGTAAGCTCCGAAATGAAATGAATACAATTTTTACAAGTCCTAAAGATGTGTCGAAATGCGGGACTTTTCTTTAAAACAAGGAAACTCGTCATTTGTCATCTTATATATGTAACATCATTTCAAACGTTATATGTATTCAAATATAACAACATAGACAACATAACAAATATAACAACATAAGCGTGTGCCTTCATGATATTAAGCCCATCCTTTTTATTTTAAAGTTTCTATATAAGCGTAACAAGGAGCATAACATATCCTCTCCAACTAACATCGTCCACTACATCTTTTAATTATTATTGTTCGCTTTAGATCAGCCTGAAATATGTAGTATTTCTTACACAGAAAATAAACAAGTGACTGATCAAGTGCATACCTGTTTTCCATTTGTAGGGCCTTGTGTCTCATTTTTCTTCTTTCTGCTTGAACGCAAGGAATCATGATCAGAAACGAAAGTTGGGTTATCACGATCTCTATCACGATTTTCCCCCTCCTCAGTATAAGGTTGTATCCCATAGCTGTGTGCTTCGTTTGTCATTGTGACCTAATTTTTATGAACAGAAAAAAGACAACTTGTGATGCACTTTGTTATATGTACTATAAAACATGTACATTTTCATGATATTATGGATATAAGCGGCCGGTCTCAAGTGGGTCAACCGTGACAGATGAACACATTTAGAAACCGTGCATATAATTTAAAATATATATGCCAATTACGATTCACTTCAAAATCAAAGATTCAAACAACAAAACAAGAACGCTACAATGAGCTCCCAGTAAGCACGACTTGCGAATTCGCATGTGGTTTTCAAAGTAGTTTACTAATATCTTTAAGATGACTAAATATCTTCGAGCAAGCACAAGGGCAGCTTTTTCATTTCACTAATACAGAGAATTATCTGTCTGTAAATATTGTATTTACAGAACTAGAGTTTACTTTAAGATAACGCGCAATATAGCCAGGTAGGTTGCCTAGTTTTTCTTCATCTGACACAAGCTAATCAGTAAATGTAAGGACATAAAGAACGCTGACATTTACATCTAGGTCATCACATTAGTTATAACCCGTGGCTGTCTTTCCAGGGTCGGATCAGACAGGTCAATAGTTTGGCGAGGGGTGTCCAAATTTCAAATGGACCCTGACATTCCTAGAAAGGGCATCAAAGTAAACGTCTGTGTCTATTTACTCAAAGTGTGCATAATAGCCAATTTACGTGAGCAAGAATAAAACCATGGTCAAATTGCAAGTGACAATTGACTGTGCGTTTGTATTTTTTTGTGGGTTTTTTTATGAATACATATTTAAACGCAGACATTTACAACTAGGTCACCACAATATTTATAACGCGTGGCTGTCTTTTTAGGGCCGGATCAGTCAGGTCAAAAGTTTGGGGGAGGGGGGTCAAAATTTAAAATGGGCTTTGACTTTCCTCGAAACGGCATAAAAGCAAAAGTCTGTGTCTATTTGCTCAGAGTGTGCATAAGAGCCCATTTACGTGCGCCATAACAAAACCATGGTCAATTTCAAGTGACAAGTGAGTGTACGTTTTGTGTTTTGGGGTTGTATTTTGGTTTTTGCTTTTTGGTTTTGTTTTTTTTAAGCCGGATAAACTGCCCCCTCCCCACAATCCGGCCCTGCTTTTCATATGCAGATGAAGGCATCGACAAAGTGACTATCCAGGATAAGCAGCTAGTCTTTGCATGCCAGTGACAAGAAGTGAGTAGATGTTAACATTCGGTGAATGTGGATTTGCAACCGATGTCAAATTTGCTACGGCATTTGATACCAGGAGTTACAAGAGGGATATAATAATCATCGTGTCCCTCTAATCGTCCGTTCGTCCACAATTTGTCTCTCAGTTTTTTATGGATTGCAATTAAACTTGGTAAATATTATGGTCATAAACTGTATGTGTGCATATCGACAAATCACTTTGATCCGTTGATCTATTAGAGTTATTGATCTTTTCGTCTTGAGGCAATACGTGGTACAATGAGGCAATACATGGTACAATGAGACAGTGCATGATACAATTTCGTTAGCGCAGTTAACCCTACATATTTTGATGGCTTCCCATGAAACATTGTAAATAATATGGTCATCATCGGAAGGTGTGTATATCGACAAATCATTTTGCTCCAATAATCTGACAACTCCGGTGGCCTAAGTAGTTAGAGAGTCCGCCTCGGATGCGTGAACTCCGGCCGTGTCATGCTAAAGACATAAAAAATGGCCCTAGCAGCTCTCTCGCTTGGCGCTCACCATTAAGAGGTAAGTGTTAGGACTGGTCTGCCTGGTATCAGGATGATGCGACTGGGTGGGACATGATACTACATGTCTGCGGCATGATGCCCAAGTGGAGAGAGTGGGGCGATTGTAAAGTGGCTAGAAGTTTCAGTTTATTTATGAAATCTTACTTTAATTTTGTTTGAAACCATAAGACATCTAGAAACCATTACTTATCACGGCATTTCACAGGACGATTATAATCTCTCGCTCTCGCTATCTTTGGGTGACAAGGCTCTCAGAAATATGAACCATGACAGATTCTTTAAAAGCTACGGCCAAATCCTTCAAAGATTGGCCACTCCTGTCAAAAACTGCGATGAAAAAAGCGCAACATTTGACATTATATGTCGCTAAATGACATAGACTTTTTACACTGAGTTCTCTCTCTCTCTCTCTCTCTCTCTCTCTCTCTCTCTCTCTCTCTCTCTCTCTCCTGTATGTCATAATGGCTTGCAGTAGTCCAAATGATTATGTTAAATAGAGCGCATTTTTAAGTGAATAAATCCATTACAAACGATGAAATAATTTATAGTGTTCGCTTTTTAAAAATAAGAACCAGGTCCTCGCAAGATTTCTGTCATTTGTTATCAATGCGCTTTACCATGCAGGTCTCCACGTTAAATTATATTGAGTTTACAGTGCTCCCTCTCTCTCTCTCTCTCTCTCTCTCTCTCTCTCTGTGTGTGTGACACGCAAACACATACAGAAACAAATAGATTATATTTTTGTATCCAACGAATTGTTTCCGTCTATATCACGTTTATATATTGTAGTAGATGTAAAATGCGAGTTTCCAGATTTTATGCTATTTAAGGCCCACCCCTTCGTTACCCCCTGGCTTTAGCCTTTTTAACAAACGCGATTGCTTTCCGGTGATCGCCTGAGCTGGGCTTCAATTAAAAAACCCGCATAGACGCCTCTCCCTGGAATCTATGCTTCTCCAACTAAATGTTCTCGGGGCATCTGTGATTG
Source organism: Megalonaias nervosa (assembly GCA_016617855.1). NCBI lineage: Eukaryota > Metazoa > Mollusca > Bivalvia > Unionida > Unionidae > Megalonaias > Megalonaias nervosa. The sequence goes on from JAECUM010013959.1 coordinate 7,318, forward strand.
CCCGCTGGGACATCCGCGACAGGTTTTATTTGATTTGTAAAGTATGCAAATCAATTATTTATTTCGGTTCCGTCTCTGCGCTAGCGACCGATTCCGGATCTGCACAAGGAGCCGTTGGAATATTTCCATCTCCTATTGCTTTTTCTTCGATGGCCACTGAACACTCCTTAGTAATTGTGTTGAGACTGCTTTTTGTCACCGCAATAAGTTCCGAAAGGACACGTATTCGTTTATTAGGGGCAACGAGATTATTTTGCCAACACCGCCAGTCACACAGTTCGCTATCGAAATAGCCCCGACAGGAAATCCGTCAGAAGTTCCGATGATAGGTGCTTTTGGTGCAATTCCAGCAACACCCAGGCAAACTGTGGTCTAAGAGAAGATTCCACAAATCACATCTACGACAACAAAGACGCGTTTATATTTCGCGAGTTCAACGGTCTATTTGGTAACTTCATCTCGCAACTGTTGTTCCGCTTCGATTAGCTTTTTTATGTCGGTAGCTGTTAGGGTCCATCATATTTGTTTTAATAATATTGTCATCGTGGAGTGTAATTGATCAACAGGTCTCCCGTGTTCGAGTGCAGTACGTAAACGCGTTTCAAACCAAGCAATTTTCTTCACTGGTACAGCTGCCATACAATCGTAGAAAATATTATTCTGGGTAATGTTTATGTTTCTTGTGAGTGTAGGCTCTCACGATATGTCACCACCTTCACCTAGAACAACACTGATAACGCAATTGCTTTGTGTTTCCAACGAACGTTCTTGTTTTCATCCAAGAACTATCACATGAACATGTAAGTGGAATATCAGTGGAGGGTTTTCTTGGCCGAGTTAGTTGTGGATCGATATAATTGATGGATAATTTTATCAAGGGGGATTCGTCGGCCAATATAAATACATCATTGTTAGAAACAGTCTCTGTATTTTTTTCACCCGACTGTGACGTATCTTCCAGCGACCGGGCATTTTTGCGTGCTAATTCGATCGTTCCAAGTTGGCGTTGAGTATATCAGAGTGGTTCCAGCTTTCGATTTCTATCTGGCCCTCACGTAGATTATGAGCGTATCTGAGGGTTTGTTAGCGTCGTTGTCAACCTGTGAACAAGTCAAACATAATCACCATCGAAGTTGGCAAGTCCTTCCAACTGATCGAGCACCCTTCTGGTAAATTCCTTTACATGTTCATCGTGTGACTGTTCAAGATCCATCTAATATATGTAATAACAAGTCTTCCACACAAACGTTGTTCTTGATACAGGCAACAGACACACAAGTGTATTTGGTATCCTGGTTCTCAGTGATTTCAGTCAGGATTTTCGCGATGGCACCTCGCGGCTTCAGAACGACATTCTTGATGTCCGTGTGGGACGTTTGCAGTTTTCCAGTTTAAACTTGGAAAATTATAAGCTCATTTGGGTCAACGTCAACATTAACCAGGTTGGTAAACTCTGTCAGATCTGCTTTGGTGGCAAACGTGGTCAGATCCAATCATTCAGAAGACAAGACATTTTATACATGTTTACTTGTTTCATGGTATACACAAATATTCACATTTCAACAAATGTTCATATGATGTTTCTTATGTCAATCACACACGTCTTTTGGCATAGTCACCCACCATTTTTTTCAAGTGCCCATAACTTTTTCAGTTACATTCACCCTTAAAGTCGTAAATCCAATTATCCACGCACTCTTCTTGGGGTAAGAATGAAAGGTAGATAAAATGCAATTAATTTCATATTCACACTGATGGAGAGGTCACATTCATCACTAATCGTAGTACTTTTAAAACAACTAGTTTTTTGTGCACAGATAAAATGTGGTGGACATGCCTTTGCAGGAAATGTTTACAAATTTTTCATAGAGAATCTGTTTGTTAAAGAAATCCAAGAAATTCAGTCACTATAACACACACGACCCGTCGTTCTAAATTCAAATTGAGTCTTATCATCTTGTGGAATCAGGTCTCATAAAGTAGTTGGTGATCCACTAAATCTTGAATTGTGACACTGACCTCCTCCACTGAATTTGATATAACACTGATGATAGAGATCTTGGCATGAGCGTCAGGTGAAATATGTACCGTTCTAAGAGTCTTACTACGTGTTCTTACAAAACCTCTCTCTCTGTGCCTGTGCTAGAGCCGTCTTCAGTCAACCTTTTGATAGCATTCAGATACCAAAATATATTCATTTTATGATTTATTTGATGCAGTTGTTCTCTACATTTCATTTGAACCTGTACAAAATGGTGTTAATTGTCTTTTCGCAGCTCAGTAGGTAAAGAACGAATCCTCTCCTATTCTAAAGTATCCAGAAACATAATAATCTGGACGGTCCAAAGGAACGTAGTTGTCCAAGGTTGTTAGTACCATTATTTTCATATTATTGGAGTTCTGCACCGCAACTGAAACGCTGTTCTTGGTCTCTTTATTACAAGTTGACAAATTCTGCTGTCGCTTTATAGCAGGGAGTGTGTCCTTCCAGATATTTTGCCCATTTCTCTTTAAATGTCTGGGATTGACTGGCAAAATCACTATATTCTGCCAAAGCCACGAAAAACGCGTGTTCTTCTTTGGTTCGTGATACTCGATGGGTCTGTAGTATCCTGAGCTGTTTGTAAGTGAAGGAATGACCTCTACATATAGAGTGAAGGGTGGCATTCCTTTGATAGTGGAGCGGCAAGATTATGCTGCATCGCTAATATCACATGGTACAACATCACCCTTGTCGTAAGGCACTTCATCGTACTCGAGTTAACTGATCTTCGAGTTGGAGGTCCATTACATTGTTCCTTTGCGGAATTTGTGACTCTTGGTGGAGGTCTCTTTTCGAAATGATCTTTCTCTCTTGGAACTCTCTCTTTTATAATATTGAAAAAGCGGTACTCGTGCGATACCGTGTTTTGATCGGGAACTCGCATTCGTTTCTCGCTGACAATCTGATACACTTTTCCAAGGGTTGATTGACGTCTTGATAATAAGACCAACCTACATTCTTTTGATGATTGACCAGACTGACCCAGAAGTTTTAATCTTAACCTGACTTTAAGGCTTCATTTGACAAGTCCGCGTTTGCAAATGACTCGAAAGGTAGCTGAATGTCTGTCTTTTGACTTAAAAATTTGGTATGAACTTTTCCTTTCTTATCTATATAGTCATAGAATTAATTTTTGTTCCACCACTGGCAAAATTTAGAATATTGTCTTCGTGACGTTCGTCGATCTACGCTTTTAAACGTTCGTCTTCAATGTGTGCGCAATAGTCACCAGGTTGACCAATGTAGATGCAACTTATCAATGTCAAGTAAGAACACGATATCTAAAAGGTTCCAACCCCGAGTAGAATTTTAAACTGGCATTGGCTATCACGCAAGCAGCAACGATGAGGTTGCAAACACAGGGGGAAGAGAGGGCAGACTCCACGACCTCTTCTTAATTCACCAAGATCAAATTTTTACTCATGATGTTGAGGTGTAAATGAATTATTTTCAGTGAGCTGAAAGTATTGATTTAGATACACCAAGTATTCGGCCTTACACAATATCAGATGTTTGAACTGGTTTTTTTTTTCTTTCTGAAGTGTGACTCCAGAAGGGATAGCTGAGTTTCTTATTTTAGTTTCAAAGATTCGTTGTCGAAGCCTGAAAAAATCCAATTGGTATCCACGATCCAGAGCAAGAAACAATTTGACACTAACGCACGTTCCTGTCAAACATCATATTTCCGTGGCAATGATGTGGCAACAAGGGATGGTACAAGTTCGTCGGTAGGAGAAATTTAAATTTTATTAATCCTTCATATTAGCGATTACGTTTCACTTAGATATGTATTGTCAACATTTCAGGGTGAATGGTAAGAAATCAAGTGCACTTACACGCCCAAGGATACAACGAACACACATCAATATATCTGATTCGTTCTCTTTGCGTCTTGTGGAATTTGTTCAACAAGCTTGTAGCATTGATTCGTCCACCAAACAAGTTGTCACGTGGATTCAAAGGTTCAGTTTCCACCATTTCGTAGTCCTTGACGTCGATGGTAGTCGTGTTCCCATCATTTCTACACTTGGTATCCATGACCTTTCAAACTCTGGCGTCACTGGTTATTAGGTTTGTCATACGACGCGTCCTTTGTCAATCGTGTCTACGAATTTTTCCATTCTCGGTTAAAATAACACGTGGGGGATCCGTGAAATAAACAACCGTGCAATTCGTACGCGGCGTTTGTGGTTTCTAAATCCCAACCATCCAACGAATAAGATCCAGTCTTCTTTTCTCCACTGTCTCCAGCAGTTTGTATCCATTTGTCTTGAGCTTCACATGATTTAACCAGCGCTAAACTGAATATCGACATATTTATACGATTGAAGGTGTATAATGGTTAGTATTACGGGTCTATGCTCTTAAAATAAGTAAAACAAAAGAGTGAAAGTCAACAAGCTTGTAAAATTTAACAAATATATTTATTTCCCTACTATACAAAGTGAAAATGAGAAAAAATAACTTACGGTATTCCTGAAGAAATCCAAAAACTGAAGGCTATGACGTGTCTTTTATAGCTTATAGAGTATTGATGTGTCAATAGTCTTTTGTTGAATCACAGTAATATAATTCCAGGTTTGAATTCAGTATAAATTCCAGTGAATGTCTCTATCCAATAATTTTATCAGAACACTTTTGTATTTCCAGAGAAAATAATCACTTGAATTCAATAATTTGAACAAAAAGATTCATCCCATCTGGACACAACATAAAACAACTTGAAAGTGCTAGATGTTAAAGCACGAATGACCAAGTACTCACAATTACAAGATTATATAGTTCTCTACTTGACCTCAGGTCACAATTAGCATTTTCTAAAAGAAAAAACAAAAATTACCTAATGGAATATAACCTTCTAGATGATCCTGATGTTTACAAAATAAAAATAGGAATAACCTGTAAAATTCACTTAGGAATTTCCAAAACTAGACCCAAATAAACATATTTACTTCTTCTATTAATAATGATCCTGATATTAAGCTCATACAAAGAGAGAATAATTTAGCTATATATTAGTTGTTTACAATGAATACAATAAAAAGTCAATCAGGTCAATCAGAAGTGAACTCAGTTTTTGACAAGGTCAAGTCCAACATACAATGTTACATTACAATAGCATGTAATAAAAAAAATAAATATTTTAAACAAACAAATAAACAAACAATTCAGTTTAACATACATGACAGTTTGTCATCAGGCATCAATTGCTTTCGAAACACTAATTCACACCCTTGATAATCGTAGAAGCTTCTTTCAAGGGATCTATATCACCGTGCTCTAGAAATAACTGTCAACATTTTCAAAAAAATGTCGAAGCATAACCACATTGGATCGACAATATTTGAACGTGGTATTTTGAAAATCAGCAGGGGCTAATTAGTGGGATTGGTACGCAACCTAGAAAACTTCCTATTGTTCTATTCAAATACAGTCGTGGTCATAGTAATGGGCTTAAAGCAAATACGAGAGCACGACGTGTTGACTTGGTTTGGTATTCAAAAATTATGGAGAGTATCCATTAGCCGTTTATGTCTTTCGAATCATTTTAGGCATTCTACTCAAAGGCATGAACAAATAACTCCTGAAACCTTTAATGTGTACGTTTCAAACTTTCGTGTAATCGACTTTGCCTCCTATAGTGGTCGCTTGTGAAAAGTCGGTTCCTTGTTCGGAATGATATTTTTAAACAATCAGCCTTATCCATAGAAATGGTGAACAATGCATCCTATTGATGACAATGACTGTTATCATACACCCTACCATCGTTCCACGTTTCGTCGGTGGGATCTAAAACCAACTCCGAGAAATGAGAAAGAGCTTGGGAGTCACGAAATACTCCTCCATGCATCCCTGGAATAACACTACAGTTCCAACTGTGCTGAAGTAAAGTTTCCTGAATAGAATCGCTGCAAGCGCGATGAGCCAAACAAAAATAGTAATACAATTCCAATATCTTGGGAAAATTCAAATTAGAAAAAGATAAAGCCTACACGATTTGCCTCCCTTGCTCTGGCCATTTTATAATTTCTTCGCTATGTTGTCATATCTCGGACTACAACATTGATTATCCAACTTGACGACTTTACGATAATGACGACATCCTTACTTTTCTCAATAAACGTGTGACTTTTTGTTATTTGACAAAACATGCTCTCCACGTGTCAGAAACACTATCAATAATTCGCAAGCACTTTTCTGTTTGGGGAATCGTTTTACGCGATGTCGCTTGTAATGCGCTGACTCAGGAATGTTCGTCTGCATGTAGGTCTTCTAATTGTCCTTCAAGAATACAAGGTCGGGCGCTACACAGCCATGACACCTCTCTTCACAATAAAAATGTTGCTCCCGATTGTTAAATGCTTGGTCACAGTTCTCAAAATAGTAACTGCATCCAAGAAATTCTCCAAAACCAAACATAGCATCAAACTTGTGTTGGAAATCGTAGACATGAATATATTTTCCGTCTAGAGTATTCTGTCCTAGAAAAATGAGCGACTTGATCGGTAACGTATAATATATAAAATGTATAACGAAGGGCGAACGCATCTTGAATTTTCTGCATTTTCAGGAAAACAGTACACTGTCTTTTTTTTTTTATAGAAATTCCTGCTTGTGCCAAAGGATTTTTACTTCTCTAAGTTGCTTGGCTCTCTCTGATTTTCAAATACTTTTTCATAATTGTTTCCATTCCCGTGTATCTGTTTTCTCTGCCTAACTTGGGTCGAGCTACCACGCTGGCTCGGGCTGAACACACCAGATCTTGATAGTTCTCGATTTGGATGACACTTCGTTTAGCAGTCGGAAGATAATCCACAAATAAAACTTTTTGTTTCTGCGCTTTCCGCTGCTTGAAGGAGGTAAAACGTGAATGATAGAAAGAGTCGCTTTTCTATTGGTTCAGTCATACTCGTCATTAGAGTGTTAGACTTGCTGAATTTTGTCCAAGATTTGGGAGGAGATTAATTTTGTAGTTGTACTAAATTCGATCTACACTTTAGATATCAAACTGTCGTGAGTGTTGAACAGTTGTAATCGATCTTGATCTTTACTCCTACAACATTGACTCTAATAAATCCATAATGAAGACAGACGCTTTCTCCTCCAGGACATGAGCCTTCAACTCTTTAAATTCGATCTTGTAAGTGTAGTCACTCGTTCTAAATTTCTGGAAGTTATTTTGTGGGTGCTCACTTTTGAAAATAATCTTCAAGTTCTACCTAACGAATTTCAGTCTCTCCCTATCTTGACTCTCTGGGTCTTGAGGAGATGAATAGCGTTGGATAATGATCCGTCATTTATTTTTAAAATCCCTTTTGTGAACGTCTGTCAACACTTGTTGGAGTGTGTAAGGCGACACAGAACGGCGTCGTCGCTTTAAATCTAGGTTCTCCTTGTTAATGTGAAGTCTTTTCATGACAGTTGCGATTTAAGTTTGATTTGACTAAGGTTACCTCTTTCTCTCGCTAAATTATGATCCCTCACTATCTAAGATAATACAATCATTCTCTTTCAGTCTGTGATTGCACTTCTAGAGATTTACAGAGAGTCATTAGAAAATACACTTACAGCAAGATTTCTGGAGAAATTCCAGATTAATCCTCTCAAGATAAAAACCAAGATACTTGTTATGCGTGTCACAAGGAGAGACACTGGGTTCCAGAATGCCGACAGTGTCAAAAAAGAACCTCAAGATAAATCAGATTCAGATACAAACGTAATGGTACCTGTTATAATTTTCATGATAAAGGACTTTAGATTTCAGAGTACCGCGAAAAAGTGAAACAAGAGAAAGAGGAGAAACTTTCAGAACCAAATGAAACGGACAAAAACCCATTCTACCAATGCAATTCAAAGCAAAACAAGCAAAAGAAATATCCCAAAATGGTGAATTATAAAAAGAAGACAGTAATAGGAAGAAAATTGGACTTTTGTATTGTGTTTGAAAATTTCATGTGATTCTTATTCAAGAGAATATGTGGAGAAACGTCTTCATTAATTTTTGTAAGATTTACCAATATAAGATATTCACACGTATATACAAACACGCGTCAATTTTTGTGATGGGATTTGATTTTTTTTCTATTATTATTATTATTATTATTATTATTATTATTTGACAATGGTGAGTAGTATCTCTTTTCTAAGATATATAGATAGCCCTGAAAACGGAGGATTGGTTTTAGAAGAAATGACGGACTTGATAATATTAGTTATAACTATCTTAAGCATTTTCTAGAGCCAAGTTCAACTGTTTCTTCTATAGTGGCATTAGTGATTGCTGCCGCTGCTGGCATATCATTGGTGGACGTCACTGTATTCACTGAATGCTTTAGAATTCTTTGTTTGTGAATGTCTCTTTTTCTTGGGTTTCGCCAAAGAAGTTTCATACGTTTCTCTCCGATGTTATACCGGTTACAAAATCGCCTGTAACAAACTTACGGTTTTGTTTACACTCCCTGTTCTCTGTTCTGAGTTTGAAGTTTTCCTCTTGTTATGTTGCTTTCTGTTTACCTCGTGGAGTTTTTGTTGTTTTTGAACAAAAGTCTGTTCTTTTTGGCTTTGTAAAAAGTTTTGAAGTTCTTCCTTCTGTTTCTTTTTTAAGTCATCATGTGCTGGCAATGAGCAACAATACTTGCGAAGATAAGAAACCGTAAACAGACAAAACTGAATCTAAGTCATTCTCCTCTATAATAACAATCGCTACAGCAGCAATAGTCGCACTGTCTCTCAGAGTAGAAGAAGCATTAACTGCAGCCATACCCCCAAAACAATTTCTTCAGTTCAACAATATTATTCTGCACTTACCCGGTTCTGCGCTT
>JAECUM010013960.1:0-78857 GCA_016617855.1 Megalonaias nervosa
ATATATATATAAACTGACATCGAACAGTGCAAATCTAGTTTCTAACTAGCATGAGTGCCTTCGACTCTAAATGAGTCATTTCAAAGGCAAAAACAAAAAAAGAACCAACAAACCCGTCCCCAACCTCAACCCCTGAAAAATCGTTGAGGTTACATAACTATACATAACTGTTTCTACAGGAATAAAAGTTTGAAATTTTTTTTTAATCTTTCAGCTGGTTTACATTCTAGCTATGCTGCCTTAGAACATTTAAACCAAGCGGTTTAAACCAAGAAGAGTCCAAAAAGACAACCACGCACAAATAAAATCATATTTTTGCATCCGCCACATTTTCTTTTAAATAATTCTCTAAATTTGCTTATTAGTCACCCAGTAACTTATGATTACTTATAAGTACTACTATAACAATGACATATCCGGAATATAATTTGCGATTACATAAATTTACATAAATAAAACAGATGGCGATATGGCTCATTGATTTATAGGTCCATATAAAACATTTTTCAGCATCAGCATCAAGTTGAAGTGAACTAGTTGCAACATATATATGCCTGTCTATTGATTCACTGATCCCTGCACCTTCCAATCATTAATTGCAAGCATGGTCAAACAGTGGTATTAGAGGAATCACCATGGATAGAAATGTATACATGTGACTGGCTGTCTTATACATATATCAAATCCTTCCCATGAGTTTCAGTGAAGATTGTTGACCGCGTTTGTCGCTATGGATGTTAATTGCTTTAGATTGTGAAGTAGATGTTATTCACTTTTGAGCCGCTGATTTTACCTGGATGGCAATCATGGGCTGATATGAATACATGAAAGACAGTTTTGCCTGGGAAGTCATTATTTATACAGGGACTAGAAAATATCCCAAACTGACTGGATTTAGTAAACATGTCAATACATCTCATCTAGGACCAGACAACCACGTGACTTTAACCCTTCCTACCTAATGAATATAACAAGACAAGACTTGAGGAGACTCTATTACTCTCGGGTTGTTAAGTTTACAATATAGGAGGTAGGGCCTATATAAGAAAAAGAACATGAATATAGCGTGTGGTATTATAACATAATGCTTACCATGGATTACAAAATTCGGAAAACACAATCTAAGAACCTGCATGTATGTTACCTGTACTCATTGATTGATTCAGTTTATAAACGTTAGCCATTGATGTGCAAAAATGAGGTATAAAATGTTAGTCTTTCATCAAGTGATGGGGATATTCATGACCTATTTCTTGCGACTGACAAAGTGTTTACTCTCTTTCGTTTTAGAAACATTAGCCCATCTACCAGCTTCAACAGGGAAACCTATGATTTACTGTTCTAACTTTAATCAGGCTTTTAGATGTGTTGTTTGATAATGAGAGATAGATCTTTTTTAAATTACGACTTGTTTTAAGTAACCTGTAATTTAGACCTTTATAAGACATATTGATGTTCGCTCCCCAACCATTCCTGTATTAATATCGAGTAGTTTTAGCTGACAATCAATAGGCAAATCTAAACTGGTAACCTTAATTAGCTATGGATACTAGATTTTTCAGGCCGTTGGAGAACTATCCTTTCTTGAGAAATAGAATGTCTAAGAATTCATATTCATGTAAACCATCCATAAAGGCATTATTTTTATCTTAAATTTGTATGTGTGGTCTTTATGGAACCAAATACAATAGTGTGTGTTTTCTCGATACTGATTGTAAATTTCCAGTTATCCTGATATCCACTTAGAATATCAATGGAATATTGCATGTCAGTAGGATTATCTGCGACAAGTATAGTGTCCTCGACATATAAAAGCAACATTTAGCCTATTTACAAATTCTTTTTGTTTTGACGGAACAGTATAACCTTTACATCCATTATTAATTAAAAGCGTTATAGTCAATAATGGAGAAAACTTTTCTCCTTGTCTTATACCTTTTTTACATGTGGATAAACCGAAAATCTGTTATTTCACAAATACATGCTTTGCTGTCATTGCAAATATTCAGTACAACATCATAATACTTTCCCTTGATGTGTATCGAATACAATTTATACCATAATCCTGCTCTCCGTACATTGTCTGAAGTACTTTTAAATCAACAAAAGTACAATAGAGTTTCTTTTTGCAATGCATAATGAATTCAATAAGGCTGTAAAAAGAAAGATATTGTCTATTGTAAAATAGTCATTCCTTAATACAGCTTAAGTCGATTGTGAAATAGCCGTTCTGAATCCAGCCAGATTCTATTGTGGTTTAGCCGTTCTGAATCCAGCTTGAGTGTCAGATAGCAGTTTATTATCATCAACGAATGCACAAATTCTTAGCAGTTAAAACTTTACTAAAACAGCTAGCATAACTGATAACTTGATATATCGGTTTTGTCACCTTTATGTTTATAAATTCTAACCCTAACACCTATAGTCCAACCATTGGATACAAAGCAGTTATTTAAGATATATTAAAAAGTTTCGCTTTCATATTTAACATCTCAGCAAATGACCTTTTTATATATTCATTTAATATATTATCAATTGAAATTGCTTTTACTAACTTTAGATAGTTAGCAACCTTTAATATTTCTCCAGAAGCAGCGGAGTCATTCAGGCAACATCCGCCACATGAACCGTTTCCAGAATTACTTGGTCGTCACAAGCTGTGTAGGCTGAGTTTATTTCTTTGAAATATTGAAAACATTCTTGAATTGCGATATTTTGCACAGGTCTTTTTATTTATCATATTTCAGTATCTCTTTGGATATTTTAATTGTAAAGTGCGTATTTTCCTTTGCAATTACTTTTTTAAGTCCAAAATAATGATATGCAAGAGTTCTTTTTTCCGTCTACTAGCTGTTAGCTTGTTAACTTTACATGTTTTTCTGATTTCGTGTACTTAACTATACAATTGGTAGTTTTCTTCTGACTGTGATACACTCATTGCCAGACTATGGCCAGAGTCAGTTTTTTATTGCACGAAGTTGAACTTGCCCCTTTATGAGAAATTGTCAGTTCTGGGGAGGTAACAAAAATGTCACATGTGTCATTGATGATTTTATTTACATCTATTTACAGCTTTTATAATTTGTTTAGTCTTAACTCGCGCAACCTGCGATTGTTGCATTTGCTGTGTTTCTTTAGTCTCTTAATATGACAAATTAAGTATTTACATATGTATTTTTTTAATATGTCATCATCTATGACTGTATATTGCGTACAGTCTTTCATTCATGCTTTTAATATTTCATCATATATGACTATATTGCGTACAGTCTTTCATTCATGTTTATCATCTATGACTGTATATTGCGTACAGTCTCATTCATATTTTTAATATTGCATCATCTATGACTATACATTGCGTACAGTCTTTCATTCATAGGGCTAATTTGCTTGCAGACCATTATTAAATGTCACTGCTAAGGTCAATTTGATGACATTGACGTGGAAAGTGAACTACCAGCTTGTAGCATAGATTGCATAATTTTACAGCTAAATTATGTCTCCATATTGACCCCGTGTGTCTAGGAGATGTTGATACATTATTTGGTATTGTTAAGAATTCAATGGCATTGGCCAACAGAAGTAGGAGCTGCAATATTATTCAACAAAAATAGGATTGGTTTCAATAGATGTCTCTTATATGATATCAATTTCTGCAACAAAATGCAAACTTCGACAAAGATATAATACAAATAATACTATCATACAGGTTAGAGAATTTTTAATTCGTACTCTACGGAGATTCGGACCTGGGTTCGAATCTCCGTAGAGTACGAATTAAAAATTCTCTAAACTGTATGATAGTATTATTTGTATTAAATATTAATTCTGCCTACTGTTATCAAGCATTCTTCTATAGAATCCAGGGATAGCACTTTCCTTTCTGTCTGGTGTGTGTGTGGGTGTGTGTGTATGTATGTATATATATATATATATATATATATATATATATATATATATATATATACGTTGATTACGTAGGTTTTGTTGATTTAATAGAATATATCACCCTTTCATATTTTGTCAATCCTGTTTAAGTCCTAACTAGTTGACGATTAAGAAGAAGAGGAGGAAGAAGAATTTATTCTGTTGAGTTAAACTTTTTATTTTTTATTAATCGTGTAAGAAATGATGTTTACTATTGTTGAATGTGCAATTCTGTGGGTGTGTTTACTACAAGGTTTCATCATATTTGAAGTTAATCATGCCAAAGAATGTTTAAATGTGGCAATATATAAAATAGGAATTATAAAACAAGTAAAATCTGAAATGTGACCCATCTATCAGTTTACCAAGAATCAGACGGTTCCATGAATTTAGTTTCACCCGTTAATAGGACCAAATGTCCGTACACTGATTATTAACACTTTTCGGAAGGAGTCAATTACCTCCCCTGGGCGTGTATCTTGATTACATAATTTTCCATGCAATGTATAATGCAATATTGATCTCGTGTTTCATAGAGACAATGGGCAATTAACTTCTTTTCTATTACCCGATGGAATGAAAAAAATCCCCAAAAAAAAACAACAAACCAAACAACAAAACCAAATACTTTAATTTCAAACACATCTCCATCACAGTTTATAAAGAGGGACACGGGACACACTCCACAAACATTTCCAACTTCAAAGTCTACTCCATGCCTGGGGAGAGAAATGTCTAAAACATATGAAGTTTCTGATTTTGCATTCTATTCACCAAAAGTTAAAATACTTCAAAGTGGATAAGATCAATTTATACAATGCAACACACAAAGTCAACCGTATTTTTAGTTTGATCAAGACGTGGCTGAAGAAATTAAATTACTTAATAAGTTATTGGATATTGCCACCTTTATTAATTGTTTGAAAGATCGACTATACCGCCAAAACTGTTTAATTCTTATAATTATTTGAAACTGTATAAGTTAAACAATTTCAGATTGATGCGCGAAGAAGGCAATTCGGATAGATAGTAACACGTAGTTCGCTAGAATTGACTCAGTAGGGATCTTGGTTTTGAGTATTGATGCCGACTGTCCCATTAACTGAGCATAATTCTTTCTCGGAAACACTAGAACAACATTTTTATCTTTATAAGCAAGATCAGTGTTCTCAAAAAGAAATACAATCTTAATAAAGAAGTTGCTTTTTCAATCACTGTAGTTAGTCGCGTAAGACTGATACAATAATAGTCAACCTTTAGTCCAAGACATGAAAAAATAAGGGACAAACACATTCAATATATTTGTATAAATTAATTAAAAATACAAACTAAAGCATGCAGACAATTACGTGAAGAAAAAACCATGTGATTTAGAATTAATGATAACATTGAATGCTTTAGATGTGGTTGAATGATTTTAGAATTAATGATATCATTAAATGTTTTAGATGTGGTTGAATGATTTTAGATTTAATGATAACATTAAATGTTTTAGATCTGGTTGAATGATTTTAGAATCAATGATAACATTAAATGTTTTAGATCTGGTTGAATGATTTTAGAATTAATGATAACATTAAATGTTTAGATGCGGTTGAATGATGTTGGAAGTTGTTATATGGATAATACAGATCAAATCTTCCAGAAGTGTAGTTCTCGAATGGCAAAGTATATCGCGAGAATTGCATGAGTTCCAGATGTGTCTAATGACAATGAATCTCGAGTATCTCATGAGATTAAAAGGTTGCTTTTGTAGTTCTCAAAGGACACGAAATCTCAAGCATCTCATGAGATTAAGAGGTTGTTTTTGTAGTTCTCAAAGGACACGAAATCTCGAGTATGTCATGAAATTAGGAGGTTGTTTTTGTAGTTCTCAAAGGACACGAAATCTCGAGTATGTCATGAAATTAGGAGGTTGTTTTTGTAGTTCTCAAAGGACACGAAATCTCGAGTATGTCATGAAATTAAGAGGTTGTTTTTGTAGTTCTCAAAGGACACGAAATCTCGAGTATGTCATGAAATTAAGAGGTTGTTTTTGTTGTTCTCAAAGGACACGAAATCTCGAGTATGCCATGAAATTAAGAGGGTGCTTTTGTAGTTCTTAAATGACAAGAAGCCCGATAATACCAGGGTATACGTCTTACATTGTTGGACTAAGCATGTTTCGTAACCAAGATGAAACGAAATGCTTCCAGCAGGGTCAGATTATATTTTCTCTCAAGTTGTATGGGTTTGCTTAACGTAACACAGAACATATACGCCATTGACTTTAGTTCTAATCATGTACCTTCGATATTGTACCTCTTGTAATCTTCAATTACAAATTTATGAAAAAAAATTGTTTTAAACGAAACTAATATAATTTCAACACTGCCTGTATGTATAACATCCGGTATTGTCCAGTTATTGTAAATTGTTTGGCTTTCACTATTGACTGTCTCTTCCAATGAAATGAACATTAGTTGAGGAAGAAGAATTTTTCAAGTGTGGCAAACAGTTTTAGACAAATATAAGCAAACTCTTGTATTTCAATTTTATCTATTTTTAACATTCAAAATATTATCTGATATTACAAACTAATTTTATAATATTTAAATATCATTATTATTGCTTACTATGTGTGGAATATGAAAATAATTTTCAATTACTGCATTTTCACATGTGAAAATTCAAGATTTCCCATCATGCATTCGCTTGATTGTGCGTGTCTACACATTTTATAACTAAAGGAGAAGGAAGAATGACACGGAAACCGCACAATACCCTTCAGGCGTGGGCATTACACAGAAACCACACACCACCTCTCAGGCGTGGGCATTAAGGAATGTGACTCGATTCCGTTCGTGTCCATATGGAGTTATTTTCCCGTACGACCTTGACTACGATACCCATTACTGAATCGAAGTTGATTTTTGGTCAGATAGGGTCAAATAGTTTTTAAAAAATTTCAAAATACAATTTTCCGCAGCAATTGGTCACCCCAGTCTCACCGTTCTCTTAAATCGATAGTATTTGTATGATCAGCCGATGAAAGCCGGGTGAATTTACGAGAAGGTAAAACTGAAAGCCAGGTGAAGTGGGTCAAGGTTATATCCCGAATAGCGAGTTTTATCATCCAAAGGTTCGAAATAGGTGGTTGCACGTTTTTGGTGTATAATAAAATTAAAAATATTCATTCCCTGCGTAAATACTTGATAGATTTCATGTTGTGGTAGATAGATTTTAACTCATATACACTGACTATTACAACATAAAAATGATCCTTTAAGAAAATTATTTTCTAGTTTAGAAAGTAATTTACTAATAATCGAAAATCAACATAATACTAGAAAATAAATAAACATTTTTGTATCTGTCCAGACTGGTTTGCGGATAACCTATTGCAGGCAAATGCAAAGTAGTGGTATTTTCTAATATTAAACAATAACTGGGATGTATATCAGAGTGATAGAATTTGGCTCCTTCTGAGATGGTGATGATGGGCAAGATAAATAATTACGATGATTGTTCAAGATTGTCGTAAATTTTCAGTTAAATAAAAAAGTCTTACTTCATCAGCTGATACTCAGTTTGAGAACAGCCAACTTTTTATATGCAATAATTGCCGTGCCTTAATTCCAGCGCCATATTGAGATTACAACATCACCTCCAACTTCCGGCACGTGAGATCTTGAAGGTGATTCAGAAAGCCTCGTTTTACTGTATTTTGTGACTTATAAGGGGTATTACTTCATGTTGATAATTTGACAAAATTAACATGATGCAGTAGCTATCAAGACTCTTTCAGCTTGCTATGAATTGCGTGGTGTCTGATAACGAGTTGACCATGCATTGTATGATGTCTGATGACGAGATGACCATGCATTGTATGGTGTCTGATGATGTGGGGTGGTTGCTTAGCAGCGGCAGGGTTAGGTTTTCTTCCTCAGTAGTCATTTGATCTCAGTATGGTTTCCGAACAAGGGAATACAGTTCATTGGTGTATTTAGAACAAGAGAATAGGGTTAGGGTTTGGTGTATTTTTAGAAAAGTTGTCTAGGCCAATCACAACCTAAGATGTTAAACATTTTACACATGAACTAGTCAAGATCAAATCAATAATCACGCACTAACATAATACAATGTTAAATCTGAAAGAAAGGAAACAAAAACAGTCGGACAAAAAAAAAAACAACAAACAAACTGACGTACTAGTCTGGCTTAGATCATGACTTTCATGAGAGCAGAGCTAAGTTTACAAATGCTTAAGGGATTACGTTGTAAATAGAAACACTGGAATTCAAGAAAATTAGCATCCGCATTTTTTCCTGGTTTTATTGATGACAGTTGCCGAATTTGAGGAATACTAGGTCAGAATAAACAGAACTGATTTTTTTTAAATGTGTAAAAAGGCAAATTCCAATTTAAAGGTAAAATCCTTTATTTTCACTGCATTTACACTACTCTATATACAATAATATATGTACAATAATATGTAGAATATTACATGTACAATATCACGTGTACAGTACTATTATGCACAAATATACGTGTATAATTCTACGTGTACAATACTACATGTACGTCTACAAACTGTATGTACACTACTATATGTTCAAGAGTATAAATACGATACAGTATATGTACACTACCATAGGTGCAATACTACATGTGCAATACTATATTTATAATACTATATGCATAAACACTATATGTACAATTGTGTATGTTCACTACTATATGTACACTACTATATGTACAACTCTAAATATACAATACTACGTGTACAATGCTAAATGTACCATACTATATAGGCAATGATATGTATAATACTATATGTACAACAATGACACGTGAAGGAGTTAAACAGTATTAAGCATGCACGTATATTGTAGAAATGCATGGAAAATGCTAGAGGTAACATTAGAGTGCGACTAACGCACACATTTATAAAAACTGTACTAACAACTGCTTCGCTCTCAGCATTAAAAGGTTAATGTTAGGACTGGTCGACCTGGTGTCAGGACAATGTGAAAGCTATGTTAACAATCCAAATCACACACACACACACACACACACGTGATACCACCCCACCCCACCCCTGTCCTTCATCATCTCGCATAGAATTACTATCATACTATATATATATATATATATATATATATATATATATATATATATATATATATATATATATATACATACACACAGTAATTTTTTAGCGCACAGCAGGTTCCTTTAGGCACATAACCATAGGTTTGAACAGAAGCTGAAATAATTTATTTTTAAAATGTACTGTCTAAATTATCTAGCCGAAATCGAATGACCTCATGGGTTAAATCCATAGACACCTCATATTGTAATGTGTTATTATGAGGGTCAATCGGAGTGCCTCAGGTAGTGTCCATTACCACATTTACTGGGATATTACCTTGTACGCTGTGACATGATGTCAATCCCATCTGTCTGGTCATCAAGTTATATCACCGGTATCAAATAACGAATAGATTAGGGACATGTTTATGTTCACTTTGTGTACATCTTAGTACGGCAAAAGAGACATGTAATGAACCAATCAAATTTACATGAACGTGTGTGCGTGGGGGATGGGGGACGTAGGGGATGTGATATGTCACAATAACGGTCATTCGGAGCCATGCTTAATTATTATAGTCCCTCATAGGGATATTTTCTTATGCCAGTAAAGTGTTTCGTGTGACGTAATTACGAATCCAAAATGTCATGTCCACATTTACAGAGTGCAGGGTTTTGTTTGAACTTATTCAAAGTTAATTTTAGGAAAATATCAGATTTCATTCTCTACTGTTGTCTTTTTATTAAACTCTGTTGTTGACCATTTGCAAATATTTTCTGTTGAAATACAACTTGATCAATACGTATAACTGTAGGCTTGCTGAATGGTGTTTCTGACTGTCTTTTAATGTGAATCTTTCTTTACAATAAGAACACCTAAATACTCTTGAATGTCACTACCGAGAAAATGATTTCCTGTCTTTTGTGGTTCAGCATTGTAATGTATTGGTACCAGTCATCCTTTAATTATCAGATTCGAATTTATTCGAATTGATTGGTTGTCTCATGTTCATATAATTAGTTATAAATCTAACAACTTGCCTTTATCAGAAAAAAAAAATTTGGATACATGGCATGGATAGAAAGGTTTCTAAAGCTGCTTGTCTTGGTATTTCCGGTCATACGGCCCTATAGATACTTAAGCTGTGTCTTGCTGTCCCTGGTCAAATGGAACTATAGAGTCTAAAGTTGGATGTCATGATGTTCCTGATCATTCGGCCTTGTAAAGTTTAGGCTGAGTGATATTTGAGGAAATCGATGTGTCCTTGCCCATTCGGCCCGATAGGTTAACATTGCAACCTGATTCACTTATTATTGTCCTTGATGCCTTGCGGGCCTTGCAGCCTCGTCCTTTTTGTGTCAATAAATAAATAAATAAATAAATACGGATATATAATGCATATTGAGTTCCTTCTTTTGGGTTGAAAATACTAAAATACTAAAATCCTCAATGGCACAAAACTGTTACGTAAGTGCACGGTAGGCATTCTGTAATCCGTTTGCTGGGCGTACCAGAGAGGTAGGCGGTCAGCGACATATGTTCTTAACCGTATCAACTAAATAAACAGGTCAATTAAATACACTCTAGAAAAGAAATATGTTGTTAACTGGAAGTTGCTTTTGAATCTATTATTTTGTTTTTAATGAATCAATACTTTAGTTTCGTGCACACAATGACGTAGCTTTTCGTCAAGTTGTATATTCGTTTTCAAGAATGAATTTCGGAAAGGCTGTTTCCGCAATACATCCGAGTAGATTTGTTTTCTACAAGAAAGGCCGAGGATGTTCCGATTGCAACATTTCAGGAATCACGTAATATCGGTTGTCTTAAATGGGTACTGTTATATAAAATTTTAGTTCCTTCTGTCTAGCAAATATTGGATGAGTCTTGTTCTAGTATCATATATTGTCTGGCTAAATTCGAGTGGATCTTGTTATGGTACCATATATTATCTGGTTAAATTTGACAGGATCTTGTTATAGTACCATATATTGTCTGGAATGTTTAAACTGTGACCAGAACCAGGTGTTTACATGTTGTCGTCTGTCGCTAGAAAATGACCGCAATAAGTATCCCATAGGAGCTCTAAGAAAGCGACAACATACACTATTAATGCAACGAAAGTCATTACTATTTTCCCTTGTTGCCCCAGAGTGATATATATATATATATATATATATATATATATATATATATATATATATATATATATATATATATATATATAAGAAATACCTCCTTAATGTAACATGTATGTTTATTCTGTTTGAAATTAGCTGCAGACACGTAACATCAAAGGCAAACAAATACTATCTATTTATCTAGAAACCAACAAGCAAACATCTATTCTGCCTACTGTCTATTTTTCTGTACATCTGTCTGTCCGTCCCTGGACTTAACATTTGTGTTGTGAGTACGTCGTTTTGCTTGCTAAGAATCACGCCACAAAGTTCCCACATGAACGATCATGGGAAGCGAAACAGCTCTCTCTTAGTGCTACAGTTTTATTAAGTATATTGTATTTTTAACAGATATTGTTACCATTCTTTTATGAATATGTGGTTTACGTGAAGTGGGGTTCACAGGGAGATGTGGGTAGGAAAAGGCATGATAGTCCATTCCCTCTTGCATTTTTGATGATTTTTGAAGCAATAAAACCAGAAAAACATCCAAGAACTGTGAAAAATAAAAAGCGCTTTTTTATTTCTCATAAAAGTATTCAAAACCACAAGATCTCTTTTCACCGACAGTCAACCCCATCCGCTGTTCTGTTTCCCCCACCCTTTTTTAGTATATCTCGTACCTTCCCTCCGCCCGGTCTTTTTAGGGCTTGACAGCCACAGGGCGACTATTGAACATTTAATTTTTAGAACTATATATGTAACCTGTACTCGGTCTACTTTAATGATGTTTGTTTTCATATCAATCCCTATCGTCGAAACTTACATAATATCTACACGTAGGTAGTCACCAATTATCTAGAATGCGTAGATGGATTACTGCCATGATTTTTATTAGCAAGTTGGGGTAAAGCAATGATGCCCCCTTCTTCCATATCTTACATTATCTTATATTTATATGACGTAAATTTTTCCGTACACATTTGTGGAAGGGTCAACCGTCTAGGTCACGCTGATCCAGTTAGGTCAGGTTACTCAGAGGGCTTACGGTAGGTACTGCCCTTGCGGAAAGAAACAACACCGCTTTGCTTCGCTGATAACCACGGGCATCGGAGAGCTACAACGTATCTATAACTGCGGAGTGGCCAATAGTTCTAGTCGAAACCCGCCAACAGATATTTAGAATTTCCAGTTATAAAACTGTAATGAAATATAATTACAATGTGTAATTCTGGAAAATCTGGCGGTTGAAAAATATATGAAGAAAAAAGTGGAAATCAGAACTTGATATGTGTTACTGTATTCTTCTTAATAACACAAATAACTTTAAATGTCTACATATTTTTAGATGAGATATTTTTAAAGAATGTTTTGCGCACCTAGCATTCTTTGTGTGCTCATAAATATTAAACAGAAAGAGAAATAGGAACCAAACCCGTACAGTTAAATATAGGATCCAAGCCATTACCATTAAACAAAACCCAGGGCAGTGCCATTAAATAAGGCCCAAGTCAGTACCATTACATGTGGTCCAAGCCAGGACCATCAAATAAGGCTCAAACCAGTACCATTAAATAAGGACAAAGTCAGTACCATTAAAGTCCAAGTCAGTACCATTACATATCTTCCAAGCCATTATCATTAAATAAGACCCAAGCCAGTATTATTAAATAAGGCCCAAGTCAGTGCCATTAAATAAGACCCAAGCCAGTATCATTAAATAAGGCCCAAGTCATTGCCATTAAATAAGGCCCAATTCAGTATCATTAAATATGGCCCAAGTTAGTGCCATTACATAAGGCCCAAGTCAGTACCATTTAATAAGGCCCAAGCCAGTTCCATTAATTAAGGCCCAAGTCAGTGCCATTAAATAAGGCCAAGTCAGTATCATTAAATAAGGCCCAAGTCAGTGCCATTAAATAAGGCCCAAGTCAGTATCAGTAAATAAGGCCAAGTCAGTATCATCAAATAAGGCCCAAGTATATAACATTAAATAAGGCCCAAGTCAGTATCATTAAATAAGGCCCAAGCCAGTACCATTAAATAAGGCCCAAATCAGTATCATTTTATAATCCCCAAATCAGTATCATTTTATAAGGCCCAAGGCAGTACCATTTAATAAGGTCCAAGGCAATACCATTAAATAAAATCCAAACCAGTACCATTATAAATAAGGCTCAAGTCGGTACCATTAAATAAGACCCAAGTCAGTACCATTTAATAAGGTCCAAGGCAGTACCATTAAATAAAGTCCAAACCAGTACCATTATAAATAAGGCTCAAGTCAGTACCATTAAATAAGACCCAAGTCAGTATCATTATATATGGTCCAAGCCAGTACCATTAAATAAAGCTAAGGTCAGGCGCTCACCAGTTATTATATACTTTTGAGAGAGTGACTTATGTAAGGTGAAGTTGTTTGCATTTAAAACATGCACAGTGGAGAGAATGTTGGCATACCACTATGCTGCTTTGATGTAATGTGGCTGACATTTCTTTGGATATTGTACTTTTGGAAATTGTAAATGATCTTAGCACACTGCTAACTAAAATGACTGCTCCCTTGTGCTCCAAAAATCAGCATGAATTTGTCTAAAATACACTATTCTTAGCAGCTATTAAAATAGGGAAAATGAATTTTGTCAGACTAGACAATAGCAGCTTCTGAAGGTGCAATGAATGAATTACCAAATATATAAAATGTAAAAAAAGTTATCGGCTCCTTTTCTTACAATTTACTTCTGAAGTTCAGGAAGTGAAAATGACCAAGTGGAGCTAGCACTTTTTTGAAAGGTGCACATCTTGAGTAAGGCCAAGCTGTATACTCTATAACCCATATTACACCCATCAATCATACACCAAAATAAAGGGAATTAAAGGCTCTTTGAACAATACCTAAGATATACAAGGTCTATTTTAAATAGCCAGTATAACTAGTGAGGAAACCCGGGGGAATTCTTTTTCTTTAAAATTCTAACCTATGCAAAATATGAAACTGTAGAGCGCCACCTAAATAAGGCCCAAGTTAATATCATTAAATAATTTCCAAGCAAATACCATTAAAAATAGAACCCACGTCAGTACTATTAATTATAGGACCCACGGCAATATCATTAAATTCTGACAGTGAATGCAACATTTTTTCTTCTTGTAATATTATGGTGAGCAAATTGAATACTGGCATTTTGCTTTTAATATAATGGCGTGGAAATTGATGACTATTATTTTACCTGTAATAAAATGGCGTGGAAATTGATGACTGATATTT
Source organism: Megalonaias nervosa (assembly GCA_016617855.1). Lineage (NCBI taxonomy): Eukaryota > Metazoa > Mollusca > Bivalvia > Unionida > Unionidae > Megalonaias > Megalonaias nervosa. The sequence continues at coordinate 14,390 of JAECUM010013960.1, forward strand.
TACTTGTAATATAATTGCGTGGAAATTATGACTGGCATTTTACATGTAATATAATGTTATGGAAATCGATTACTGGTATTTTACTTGCAATATATTTGCGTGGAAATTGATGACTGGTATTTTACTTGTAATATAATTGCGTGGAAATTGATGACTGGTAGTTACTTGTAATATTATGGTGTGGAAATCGATAACAGGTATTTTACTTGTAATAAAATGGATGACTGATATTTTACTTGTAAAATAATTGCGTGGAAATTATGACTGGTATTTTGCTTGTAATATAATTGCGTGGAAATTGATTACTGGTATTTCCTTGTAATATGATTGCGTGGGAATTGATTTTTGGTATTTACTTGTAATATAATTGCGCGGGAATTGATTACTGGTATTAACTTGTAATATAGTTGCTTGGGAATTGATTACTGGTATTTCCTAGTAATATAATTACGTGATGACTGGTGTTTTACATGCAATATGTATTAACACCAAAAATAAAAAAATAAAAAGATAAAACAAATTTGTGCTTTATTCAAAATGTACTCACGATTTAAGGTAGATACTATCCTATCATACTTTTCCTCTTTTGATGGGTCGAGTTCAAACTTATATGCAACCTGACTTACTAATCTACTATTTTTATCTTAATCTTAACAATATCTGGTAATGCCACGGGCATAATCAGAAAGTCAGTAATATCCTGTTACGTCAGTATAGAATCACAGTAATATCCGGTAATGCTCAGGGTATAATCAGCGAATCGGTAGTATCCGGTAACGTACATGGTACGGTCGGATATTCATTAATATCCAGTAACATGAAAGGTAGAATCAAAGAGTCAGTAATGTCTGCCGACATACAGTGTAGGATCAGAGAGATAGTAATATGCGTAGTGTTTACCGTAGAATCAAATAGTCGGGCATGTCCGGTGCCGTTTAGTTTTGAATCAGAGAATCATTAATATCCCGTTACATTATGGATAATATCAGAGTCAGTAATACTTTTAGCCATGAATTAATAATATTCGGTAACAATCTGCATAGAATCAGAGTCAATACTATCCAGTAACATTTAGGGAGGGGGTCAGAGTCAGTTATTTATATCCAGTAACATTTAGGGTAGGATCAGTCTGTAACATCCGGTAGCATTTAGGCTGATTTAAGAAAGTCGGCAATATTCGGTAGCATTTAGGCTGGTTTAAGAAAGTCGGCAATATTCGGTAGCATTTAGGCTGGTTTAAGAAAGTCGGCAATATTCGGTAATGTTTAGCGTAGAAACACAGTCGGCTATATCTGGTCTCATCTAGGACTCAGTCAAAGATTCAATAATACCTGGCCATGTTTATGATAAGACCACAAAGTCTAAAATATCTGGCCACGTTTATGGTAAGATCACCAAGTCTAAACTTTTAAATACAATGATTTGAAGCACTTAGTGTTAGGTTAAAACTATTTTAAAATAACGAAATATTTCTCATTTATCGATAAATTATCAATTAGGTGTTTAATTGCAACACTCAAACGTCTAGACACAGCAGAGTTGTAACAATATGGACGACTCGCATTGAAATTCAACGCCACTCCTATGACGTTTGTAATTGGAGACATATTTCTCGTGCAGTATGAGCAATATTGTCACCCTATGATATAGACCTTATACAGAATAAGCAATATTTTCACCCTACAAATAAACCTTATACTATATGGGTTATAATGCCACCATAGGATGTAGACTTTATGCAGCATATATATTGTCCCAGTATGGGTTATACTGTCCCAGTTTGATAGAGACCTCATTCAGTATCAGTTATAGTGTTCCAGTATACCTCATTCAGTATTAAGATCTCATTGAGGATGATTTATATTGTTCCAGTATGATAAGTCCTCATTCGGTATGAATTATATTGTTCCAGTATGATACATACCTCATTCAGCGTGAGTTTTATTGTCCCAGTATGATAAGTCCTCATTCGGTATGAACTGTATTATGCCAGTATATGACCTCATTCAGCATGAGCTATATCGTTCCAGTACGATACAGACTTTATTCGTTATGAACTATATTGTCCCAGTATGTTAGATACCTCAGTCAGTATGAGCTATATTGTCCCAGTATGATAAGACCTCATTTAGTATGAGCTATGTTTTCCCAGTATGACAAAACCTCATTCAGTATTAAGACCTCATTCATTATGAGCTCTATCGTCCCAGTATGATACAGACCTCATTCTGCGCGAATTGTATTGTCCTCATTCAGTATGAGCTATATTGTCCTTGTATGTTACATGCCTCATTCAGTACGGGCTATATTGTTTCTGTACGTTACATAGTATGAGCTATATTGTGCCAGCAAGATACAGACCTCATTCGGCGGGAATTATATTGTCCCAGTATGTTACATACTTCATTCAGTATGAGTTATATTGTCCCAGTATGATAAGACCTTATTCAGTACGAGGACTGACAACCAATTTGAAGCGCATTCTTTTTTTTCCTTTAAGAAATGGCGTATAAAATACTAGTAATCAAGGCCTTTTAATTGCTACCGATCATGGGTATATTAAGGGCTAGAGATCAAGGGTAAAAACAAGATGAAAGGAACACATAGTCTTAACACCTCAGTAGGCAGAGCTGCATGTTCGTCACCTTTACTTTGAAGAACGCATTGACAATCAAAATATCTGCTCAAGGCAAGTTATTTTAGCATTGGGTAAATCACATTCACACTTGCCTCTATTATACTTGACCTGTGAGACCACCGATACCTAGATAAATATTAAAGATAATAACAACTTAGCCGGTGACCGGGTCATTGAATTTGTCAGGTGTCTTGTACCATATCAAACATTTGTATAACATTAAATAACAGAGAAGTTGAGTAACATTTTTCCGGCCCCGAACAAAGCCCGAATGTTGTCAGCAGAATGTTATGGCATTTGTAACCAATTACAGATTTACAAAATTTATTAATAGTTCCATCATTGCTTTATAATTAATTCAAGATTGAAAAATGTATACATCTAGTTTGAAACGTATATAAACCAAGCTTAACACGTATATCAACTAAAGTTGAAACGTATATAAACCAAGCTTAAAACGTATATAAACTAAAGTTGAAACGTATATAAACCAAGGCTAAAACGTATATAAACCAAGGTTAAAATGTATATAAACCAAATTTTAAAATGTATATAAGCAAAGGTTAAACGTATATAAACCAAGGCTAAACTGCTTATAAATCAAGGTTAAAACGTATATAAATCAAGGTTAAAACGTATATAAATCAAGGTTAAAACGTATATAAATCAAGGTTAAAGTGCATATAAACCAAGAACTTGTTTTGCATTATGTTTATCAGAAATTCATAAGAATATTTTACCAAGCTCTCAAAGACTTTGATGAAACTTGCCGAGTTAGGGAATTCATTTCTTGAAAATATTTTGAGATAAGTTTTTTAAATAACCAGCTACTCCATGCATTAAAAGTCAAATTATCCCGTATGATAAAAGTCGAATTACCCAATATGATTAAAGTCAAATTTACCCAGGTTAAGTTATGCCCGACATTGAAGAAGTCATTGCCATTCGTACCGACAACTATAGGGTTTAGATGTTTTACTTTTACACACAAACATAAACAGACACACGCACGAACCACTTTTCCAGGCTGATAAGGTTCTACACAATTATAGAAATATACGTGCCAGTCAGACCTAGAAATCTTAATGTTTTCAGCAGATTGTTTTCATAATAAACAAAGCATGACGATTTTTGATAGTATCATTTTTTAATAAATCAAAATAGAATTGCTAAATGACTTAAGTGGACTAATTTTATTTAATCCACGTATTCATATATTACTACGGATGCCATTTAACACTAAACTGATGACCAGGGACACTACACTATTGTTAACGGTCTCTACACTGATTCCAAATGAAATTACAATGATGTCAAAGGACACAGTAGGATAAGAAGATGAGGGTCCTAAACCAAAAGAGGATCCTAGACCAGAAACACCCCCCTTCCAAATTTGGAGAGGTTGATCCAATGACATTTATTGACAACATGGTTGATAATGATATTTCTAAACATCTACTACTATAACTTATTGAAAATATTTTAATTAGATATATAAATTATTATAGATATAATGGAAGTAAATAGATTTGATGAAGTAATTGACATGCTATCAGGTTTTGAAATTATCAACGATGACATAGACGATTTTATGGAATATCTTGACAATATTTTCTACGTTGTTACAATGGAGCCAATTTGCTATGAAAAACCATATTACATTAACAATTTCCTGCGTATATTTTATTTGCCGAGCGAAATTGTTAAAAGATGTTTAGCTTTATTTTACTACAGAGAAACTGGAATTAATCGGCCGGCGGATATGCAACTTATGAGAGATGTTGTAGATATTATTTATGGTAATCCGGAATTTCAAGTTAATTTAGGTGAAATAGAATTTATGATTTCATCGAAGAGTTTAGATATCGAATACTAATATATTTCTAAACATCTACTACTATAAATATTTGTTTAAAACAATAAAAATAAAATTAATAGCCCTAAGAAAGAACTGTTTTTATAGACGGAACAAATACATAATTATAGCATATTTGCAGCAAGCATATTTACAGCATTATATATAAGGGACTGCACAACACATAATCTTAATTATAAACTTAATTAAGGACAGCACAACCCCTTGTGAACTCCTAGATTGCCAAACGACATTCTAGCAAGTTCAGTGAGTACATATAATCTTAATTATAAACTTAATTAAAGACGGCACAGTTACATATAAACTTAACTAACTTATCTGTAAGGGACAGCACAACACATAAACTTAATTTAGGACGGCACATACAAATGGAGGATTTACCTACGTTCAACAGATTTTACACACTCTCCCCCATAATCAACCCCAGGGAGTGCAAAAGTACACCCACCACATGGTGACATGGTGGGAGAGTGTATTTTTTTCTGTTGAACTTCGTACCCCCAATTATAAAAATGGCATCGAAATCGTTATCGCCGACAATATGTCAGTCACAAGTATCGAACCCATGACCTTGAGTACGAGAATCTAACGCGTTAGCACTGGATCACAGACCTATCTTATACATATGTTCAAAAAAATTATTATAAAGGTATCAGACGGGAAATTTATTTAAGTGATTAGCATTACATTTCTGATTCTGAATAAACATTATTATCAAAATATAAAATAAATCGCGAAATCTATGATTTTGGTTAAAATATATTGCAGTATGTACAGAAAAACGAATTCCCATGTTGGTTTATACATTACAGGCAAACAGACGTCTGCAGTCTGTAAATCGATAATTCTTTACGAGTGCGTTTTTTTTAGCCAAGCCTTACACATAAATCAATAAAGAACATCTGTTTCATATAAGGCTATATTGAAACATATATTTTTCATTCTAAGGTCTTAAAATTACTATATTGTTTTATACCAAATGATTTTTATCAATTACTAAACGATTTCATGAAGATAGAAAGCAAAATTGTTACATCAGATTTGTATGTATATATACCTAACACTGTACTATGTCCGATAACCACAGATGATTTGCACTAGCTGGAAGACAGTATTATCTCCCTTTTAAAAACATAAAATAAGATAGACAGAGTTATATTCCTTGATTATATCAAGGAGTTTAGACAAAATTAATTAAAGATGATGTCAAATATGACATTACTTTTAGTACTAGCATAATGACCAACGGCTAGAGTATTAATTCCGTCCTCACAGTATCTGTTATCGTCAAAATTACTTAGTCCACGTTTTATAATAGTATCTGTTTCAAGTTTGTGACGATTTGTTCTGATAACATTTGTCTTAATAAAACTGACATTATTATTTAATGCTGATTTAAAATCATCAGATTTCATGCATTTTTTTACGTACCCACGAGGAATACCTTTTGCATTTTTTGTCAGTTTATTGTCATCTAAAATTACAGCATACATTTCACTTCTTAGTCCAACAAATTCCCTAACTGGCACAAACATAAACTCGGCTTTCATTTTGCCAATAATTTTTTTTTTATTTGCATCATCATGAAATCCACTACTTTCTGGATAATTTGATAAATCAAACAAGTCACGGTGTTTATTTATATCTTGATAGACATCTTCACATTTTATATTATAAACAAGCGAGTCCGTATCAGTAAATAGTAACTCGAATCTGGCCACTGCTTTTTGGTAAAATTGTAGTGAATATCGTACATCAGCCATTTTGATATATCAAGTACAGCTGCAGCAACATAAATTGGTTTATTTAACTTTACATTTGTCTTTCGTCGTTTTATTGCAACAAGATTTTCATTAAATATTTTCATACTAACAAAATCATCATCATTAGCTAATTTATTTCTGCGATTTATACAATTTATAATTTCAATAGAGACTCCCTTTCTAATGTTCTCCATTGTCTTGCCGAACACCGAGTTGTTCATTAACTTGAAAAAGTTTTTCTCAAAGTCAGTTTTAGCCACAGCACGATGTTTCGTATTTAAGTCAATATAATCTGCCATCCACCTCGACTGATTAAACTTTAGTACGCGATGGACTTTTCTCAGAATTAGTCCAGCATCTACTGCTTGTTTTAAATTTTTGTAATGCATCACGTAATTTCATTTATTTAACAAATTTGGAACTCGCTTATTAACAATCGAATTTTTTGATGTTGTCATTGTCCGTTGTTTAGGTGATAATAAACTATAATCGATCATCATAGACTCTGCACAAAATGGGTAATCGTTATGTAGATCATGTAACGAATTAGGATAATCTAGATCAACTTCAACAAAGTATGAAATATCTTTTGGCAAATCTTTTTCAGTTTCTTTAAGGAATTGATCTGGAGTTATCCAATGAAATCCACCGCAAGGCATTGGCTCTGACATTGCATATCCATACAAGTACACACAATCTAGATAAATAATATAATTTGATGGGAGGTTTTTATCATAATTTTTCAGATATTTATTATTAGCTACTGCATATTTTTTTTTTTTTTTTTTTTGTTATAACGCTAATTCCGCCTCTGATACCTTTTTTCAATAAAATTAAACATATCAACATCTTTCAAGAGATCCAATTCTATCTTACTTGTTTTTAGTAGGGCGTCCCACGACAGCCCTGGAGCAGAATAATTCCAGCAGGGATCTAGTCCATAATGTTTATGACTAACTTTACAAAAACTTTCAGAAACATCTGCTAGTAGTAATAGATCTGTTTTCAAATATAAATCGTGATAATCACCAAATGTTCTACAACTAAATTTATTCAAAATATCTTGTGCATATTTGTACTCATCTGTGATATTTTCATTTTTGAGTTTCGGGTAAAATTTGTCTTTGTCTGGCAGAGAAGTTTCATCAAATCTGCTCCAATCGTCGAGATGCTCATATGGAAAGATACCTTTTTTTGTTAGATCTACGTAGTTTTCACCAAAGCAACTTTTTTAGATTAGCGAAACTACTACAACCTTTACAAGCTCATCTAATGATGCTGCCATAAATTGCAGACTGTCAATAAAACGCAATTTGCCAAGCGTGACTGACATATACTTTTCAAAATTGTTTGGAATACATTTTATTGTATTATTTAATTTTAGTTTAGATTTAATTTCCTCATTGCCAAAAGCTTCAACAATGATATAACTGTCGTAGCCACGAAAATTATGTAAAACTATAGGAATAAAATCTGGAGCATGAAATTTTAAATTGCAACTGTTATGAGCTGCTCTTCGATACTGACCGGTCAGATGACAATGATCTCGCGCTTTGTCATCACCTAATGATTTTTCGCAGATATGACAATTAATTGCATTATCAAAATCAAGTTGTTGTTTGGATGTTATTTTCATTGGAGCTGTTTTGAATAATCTGTTAAAAATCTTATTAACTTCGCTTATTAAATTTTTTAGTAACCATACGGCCGGACTTTCAGACTCGCTAATTTTACGCCTGTATAACTTTACTGGACCTGAAACATTATCGTTAGCACAACAAACTATTTTATAAGCTGCTCCACAAGGGACATGTTGTTGTATTTTTCTTGTACTTGATTTATGCGGATTATTTTCTGCGCCAGCTACAGTAACAAGATGACACTCGAAATCGGTATAAATAACAAAAGGAATATTTAGCTTATGATCATAATTGTTAAATTTTAACACTTTTTCTTTTTCGCTTGGCATTGTTATTCTTTGAAAGCTGACACAGTATTTGAGATGTTCTTGCAGCTTTTCGTCTTTAGAAAAACCTTGTAAACATCTGTAACAGAAATACTTCTTATTTTTATTTTTATTATATTGTTTGCCAACTAAGCCGTTAAAGTTTTTTATCCAGCAATAATGTCCTTTATAAAATAATAATTTGTTGTCTTTTGTGTAGCATTTTCTGAGATATATATTTTGGTAAACATTTTCTTTATCATCTAGTCCGAAAACATTTACTGAAATATTGTTTTGTTTTTAAAACTTTGGTATTTGATTTTCTACCACTGGAAAAGTGATTCCACTAAAATGTAGCTCGTCTTTGTATGGCAGATATTTTTCAGTTCTATCAAGATGATCATTCTGAGGATGTTTCGCAGATAAAATTTTTTGCCCAACGAAAACATTGGTCATCATTGTTTCTAACATTTATACAACATTTTTTGTTTTTAATTATTTTGAGGGAGATCAACGTAACAACTACCGCGAGGTACGTTATATTTCATTGTGTGAAATAAAACCTCTTTTATCATTTCAAATTTCCAACCCGATCCTGATGAAATAAATTCCTTCAATTTTTTTATTTATTTCTTGATGTATTTCATCAGCGACTGTGGTGATATTTGCTCCAGTTAATATTTTTCGTGATTTAGCTGTTAGATATGGTTCTGAAGTTTCGCTGTCGAAACTTGTATTTCAAAACTAATATCAGTTACATCCTTTTCGATTGCATGTAATTCTGATAAAATCATATGATAATGTACTATTAATTTGATACTCTTATGAGCTGCAAGTTCTTTTGATATAACAGGTTGCAGACGATGAAATAAATTTGTAGAGTTAAAATTTGTTAAAACATCTTGATTATCAAATTTGTAACTGTTGTCGTAGCCTGAAAATGCTCTAGCAATTTTTTCTGCTTTTATTATACTCTTTTTGGCAATATCTCGCAATTTTAACATTACATATAGTATATTTTATATTTAATTGATTTTTTTTAATTTTTCAATTAGAGATATAAAAATGCTATGTAATATAATGACAGAAATTCTGAGTTACATGAGATTGACAGCAAAAGAACAAGAAACTTATCATGTCCACCCAAAGTACAACTTATATGCTGGGAATGCATTTGGACCGGTTATTAACATAAAATCTCAAAAATCTATAGGTAAATCAACTCCGGCTGGTATGATAATAAGTGTTAGCGGAGATGATACAGAAAGAGTTGAAATATTTAGAAAAGATTTTATTTACACTTTGTTTTGTGGAGACATTCCAGCTGGACAATATTGAAAATTTAGCATTACAAGATGAGTATAAACCTCATAAGGTATTTAATCTGTACGAGGCTAATGACAAAAGGATTATTCGAAATAGAAAAACAAAAAAAATTGTTGGAAGTTTACATGACACTGGTTATTTACATATAAATATACGTGGGACTAAAACTGATAAAGTTCATTATTACAGTCACCGTTTTGTTTACGAAACATTCAACGGACTAATTACAAATAATCTAGTTATCGATCATATTAATAAAATTAAAACCGACAATAGAATTGAAAATTTAGATCTAGTTACACAAAAAGAAAATAACAAACGTGGAGATGCTGGTGGTGCTAGGTATGCTAGACAAGTAATTTCAATAAACCTTAACACTGGTAAAGAAATGAAATTTAAATCAATGACAGCTGCCGCAAAATATCATAAAACTGATCCTCGTGCAGTAAAATTTCTAGCTGACGGCATCACGAAAATCAACAACTTCAGCATTAACCTTTGACAGATTTAGTTTCAAATATGATGATTAATTATATTTCTTAGCTCGGTCTTAGTAAGACAATTATGGGCAAACATCAGAATATCATCTCAATAAAATTTTAGTGTTATAAACGCACTATTATCAAGTTTATTTTTTTCTGCCGCTGTTAGGAGAATTTTATCAGATTCACCTTGCATTAAAATAACGTCAACAGAATAAGCACTATATCCCGGCAGAAATTTTCGAACTGCTTCAGCTAGTTCTTTGTAATTTAATATATTAACTTTCTGATGATATTTTACATCGGGAGATTTCGTTTCGCTGGCCATTATTATTATAAATTAGATAAAAATATATTATAATAAGAACTTAATGAAACGACTTGCTGATATATATGCCTCTAGTGATACAATCACTAACAATAAAATCATCAACGACAATTTTATACCGAAATATAACGTTATCTCAGATAAATCTGCTGGTTATAGTGAAGATGATATTTTATTTAACAATGACGATGATGATGAAGTTGTTGACGTCGTCAGTAAAATAAATTAAAGTAGACCGACAACTGGACGATATAATGTTAAATATCATATCGCTAAAAAAAATTAATAAAATTTAATTTTACTATTGCAGAGCAACAAATATTTTGGCAACTTATAAAACCTTTTCTTAACGTAAAAATAACTGGCCAGCAAGAAATATAAAATACGATTTTATTTTTGTTAAAATAATTAATTTGATGCCAGTCAATAATGTAAGAAAATTACATTTAATTTCCTTGTGTAGACCGGTTAAATGTAAATCTGTACTGTTGAAGTACGAACAAATTTATAATAACATTATTCGATCACTTCGTGATTGAAATCGACTTAGTTGGTGCCCAGCTATTAAATTTATCGCTATATCCTCTCCATTTAAAACTAACCTTTTATTACCTTTCTATACTGATAACTTTTTCAATAACAAATATATCTTGTTCAGTTTTCTGAAGCTCTTGTTCATAAAAACTACCAGTTATAAGTTCACCTAATAAATCTTTTAGGGTATAAGTCACGGTATTGTTAAAAGTACTTTATCAGCAACAAATACTTCTTCCCTCCAGTTCGGAGTAAATCCGTTCTCAAATTTTTTTTTCCGTCAGAGAAATTCTAACTTTATCGCCAACTTTAAATTTATGTCGGCGGTACATATTTTCGCTTGCTAAAAATATCGGATTTTTAATTGCGTCGTTTGGCGACATTTTTAGTGATCTGTTCTTCGTGTTATTATATTCGTCAACAATTTTCTGTAAATTGTCAATATATTTATTTGTATTTTTAACTGTCAAATATTTGTAGATTTTTTCGTTTAACGTGTGATTAAATCGCTCGACGACAACGTTTTACCCTCATTTCCAGTAACATATTTTTTGATGTTATTTTGTTCCAAAAACTGCTCAAATATTTTATTTAAAAATTCTCTTCTGTGATCGGTCCAGATTCTGTTTGGTTTTCTTTCTGTACTTGTTATTATTTGTTTTAACGCATCAGTTATTGATGTTCCTGTCTTATCTGAAACAGGTACACTAAAAGCATATTTGCTAAAACATCTACAACATTAAAAAGATATCTTTTATTATTGTCAAATTCAGCTAGATTTGACACATCAACTAAATCTATCGCCCAGATATCATCGACGGAATTTGCGACAACTTTACGTCGCGTAAACTTTTTTTTTAGGTTTGTGTAGCTCTGAGGCAAGATCATCGTATATTTCTTTCTTACCGAGTCCTAATTTATATTTTGATCCAATTAAACCCTGCACCAACTTTCTATCAACACGCTTTCGTAGCCTGTGAAGCAGGCCGTTTGCAGGTTTCATATCACGAAGTTCGTCTAGCATTACTTTATCGCAGCCGTGTTTATCTTGTTCGCTGTCCCGGTAACAGATATCATGGCGCATTGCTATTGCATCAACTTGATTGTAAGGCTCTTGTCCTGGCAACGGATTATCGTTCTCGTCAAGCTGTTTAGCAAGAGGATTATAAGGTCCAGAATATTTATGGCCTGGCAATGTCCAACCGCCTTTTGGTTTTGGTAATTTGTCAATTAATTTATGTATATCTATACCTGTTCCAATTATTTCTCTGTTGTTGCATTTCTGACAATATGTAACAATTTTATTTTGCTCCAGACAGATCTCTATCACAATCGCACTTGCACCTCATTATTTATTAATCGTCTACTAAAATAACTTCCCTAGCAACGCCCAGACATGGACACCTCGCTCCGGACAACTTTGTTGTTGGTAAAAACATACTTTTTCTTTTTCCACAGATTGCACACATACTCTTTAGTATTATTCTATTATTTTTTTTTTGTTTTGTTTTTTCTGTTGTTTCATCTTTATTTTCTGTTTTAGTTTTGCACTTGAGACAATATGTTAACATTTTATATTTGTAAATTTATAGCAAATTAATTGCAATTTCATCATTGGCATGAGAAGGTTGCTTGTCAAACTGTAAAATAAATTTTAAAAAATTGAATTTAGATTGGGACATTTGTTTTATATACATCGCGCAATAGTATCCACAAGCAGACGTTCCAACAGGCTGAATTTGATTAGACGAATAATTTATTATTTTATATCTTTTGTTTATAAATTTTTTATTGCGTCACTTGGTGGAAGTCCAAATGAATCAAAATAATTGTTATTACAAACAGCTACCCAATGTGTGTGACAGATCCGTCGTTGAAATCTTGTGTATTTATCACACACGAGCTGGTGCGTCGTTAAGTTCATCTTTAGAATAAACTCCACGGAAATTTTTTACTTTTTTTAGCTTATAAAGTATATTAAAGTTACTTAACGCGGTCGAGTTCCTGGCAATGTTAGTCCTCTGCCTATTCCCAACAGATATGGCAATAGACTTCCCGCTACCCCGCCAGCAACGGTCCTATAAATCTACCTTTGTTTGTTTTTCGCCGCGATCGCGTCTTTTTTTCCGTTGTTGTCTTCTCTTTTTGCCGGTTTTCTTTTAGGCATTATATTTATCTTTAGACAAAAATTTTCTTTATTCCATCGCACGCTGGTGCTAATCCTAATGTACCAAGTACTGGCAAAATTTGAGGTATTAACGTTCTGGCCATTACAGATAGTGCCGGACCAAAGAAATCACCTTGTTTTGCCATTGCAGCTACTTGTGTGGCATTTAAATTTAAAACAAAAGGTTTTTTACGATCGTATTTATTTACTTGTTTTTTGGTTAACATTAATTTTGTTAAAGTACCTTCAGTGTTAGGTTTTATTTTTAATAATACCTGCCTCTGCTTAGCAACAGTAGCTGCTAATTTTTTAACCTGACCATCAGTCAAATATATTTCTTTTAAAATATATTTTGTCATTATATACAGATTACAGATTAAACTTGTACTGACATTTTACCTCTGACAGAGTCAATTGTTATAAATCTTTCGATGATCACTAGAGCATATCCGTATAACTGTGCTGCTGGAACTGCTCCGAGTGTCCAACTAATTTCAATATCAGCTGTTGAGTCGACAGCTCGCTTGCTGTGTTTACTAACGTCAAAATAAAATATTGGATAAAGTGTACGAAATTCCTCTACTGATATCTGAGATCATCTCCAACATCTTGATATTTTTGCATTGCGTCGAGTAAGTACATATAAGGTCGAGTAATATTTTTATTAGCGTCATCTGCAAAATTACATTCTTTCGCTTGTTCTGGGTATTGCTTTGAATTTAGTCTGGCGTATATTCGTCTGACATCAGCATTATCAAATATTGCATTATTTTGTTGTTGGTTACCACGTCGCGCTTGCTGTTGAAATACAACAAATAATTGCCTCGGCAGTTGTTCATTTAATGTTGTTGTGACTCACCATGTGTAGTCGGTAGTATTTGGAACTGCTGTTTGATATATTTTATGTTGCGGAAAATAAATTCTGTTTGTGTGTTTTTGCAGCATATCATTCAATTCTGCTGTTTTTTTTATTGATGGTGTTATTCGTGGCATCCACAGCGCAAGTTTGTTTATGACAAATTGTACATCAGCTACGCCAGCTCTAAATAAACAATCATTTTGTTCTGCTCGATCTAATATAAGTGTATATTTAACTCCACGAAATACTTTATTGTAGTCCCTGAAAAATCCAAATATTGTGCTTAACGGCAGCATCATTGTAATTTGACTTGATACTGCTGCAAGTGCTTTTCTCTCAGCATAACCTTCATTGTAACGTATATTTCTTACGCTAATCGCGTTATTAATTAAATTTAACATTGCAACGCCGTCTGCAGCTGCTACTGGTGGTGTTATACCAATATTATTACAAGCAGCAATAAGTGAAACTCTTGTAGCGGCTGCATCAGCGGCTGCATCTGGTGGGGCTATACCAAAATTGACAGCATTGGCAATAAGAAAAGTTCTTACAATTACAACATCTGCAGCGGCATCAGCCCCATGCTCTAATGCTCTCTTGAAATAAATTCTCCAGATCCTGCTGCACCAATTCCAGTATCTTTAAACCACATCATGTTAGTTGCAGTTGATCTTGAATAATCATCAGAAAACGAAATAGCATTTAAGATTGTGCTCGCAACTTGTAGGTGACTTGAAATATCCTCAACGGTTTGATTAGGTAGCTGATATCTAGCACTTTTAAATAAACACCAACCATCATTTATAAGAGCTACTTCTGCGTTAGCTGCAATTGCGACAGGTGGATTAGCTACTGTCATAATCTGGCCACGAACTTCCAATATTGCTTTGTGAGGCAAAATAAATACATCTTCGTCTCGAGTATTAAATGTTCTGACGCCAGCTTTATTTGGTTCATTAGAATTTTCATCGAGATACTCAACATACTCAAATTCTGTTACGGTGTTGTCGGTGTCATAAGTTTCTGCTAAATCGAGATAATTTTTAACAGACATTTTATTTATTTATTAGGTTACATAAAATTTTAGTATTTCGGCGCTGTTGCGTTTGATATCAATTTTTGTATAATTCGTTCTCCTCGCGGCGATAAAAAATCTTTTGTTGTTGTTATCATTGCATGTTGACTTTCTTTTGTTGGAGCGATTTCTGATATAATTTGTTTTATCTCAGATGTAGACGGTGTGCCTTTTATTTTATCAGCTATTTTTTGTCCCACTGCAGTTCCAGCGGCAGATGCATCTCCAGTTGCAAAAGCTTTTGACGCGTCAAGTGCAATTGGTGCAACTTTATACGCTATTCCCGGAGCATTTTCTATAATTTTAGTAAATATATTTCTAAAAAATCCTCCAACTATTTTTCTTCTATAAAATTTTTTCTCTGTTTCATTATATCTGAGGTTGTATATAAATCACGAAGTGATCGCGGGTAGGTGCAGGTAATAAGCAACAACCTCGTTATTCAAATCCAGTAGTCGTCCGGATTGATCTGTCAATTGCATACTTATTTCTGTTATTTGATTTTCAACGTTTAGCGGATAATAAATAACTTTACGTGGACTAATTTGTATGATAGATCCCGGTGGAACGTCTGGAGAAAAACTGTATATTGTTTGTCCTTTACTGCCTCGTGCTGAGTAAGATCAAGCTGCAATAGAGCAATTTATTAATATTGTGTTTACGTCAGTTACATTTACTGGCAATTCACCGTCAAACGTTCTAGTTTGTTGTTGACGAGAAGCATCATAAATTTTACAAGAAATCCTGTCAGTGATGCGATATTCGTTGGCGATTTAAGGTTGACTAATATACCATCTTTTAATGTTATTCTGGCTCGTAATGTGTTATAGTTTGATGTTAGATCAAAACTGTCAGCTACACCATTATTTCTTGTTATAAGTTCATTTATTGTTTTATTTAGATCAGTGATATTATAAGCTCCTTGTGGAATTTTAATTTTTATAAATTTATCTGCTGGAGGAACATTTGTATTTATAAATTCAAATTCATCATTTACTCCAGTTGTTACGTTAGCCATAGAATGCCACGCCGTACAGGAAATTAGTCCTATCTCATACTGCTTTTCAGTATCAAGTTGTATTGGTGGAATATATTTTACTGAAACATTTGCGCTATCTTTATCAGCTGTGCTAGATTCTAGTAATAATGTTGTTGACATTGCTATTTATTATATTTTTATAAAATTAAGTCGCGATGTAAAATTTCGTATTTGTCAGATTTAATAAATTTTCCGATCTTAAATGATCAAGTATGTCAATAATTTCATTGTCAATTTCAACACAAACATTCCAGCCTCTTTTGATGATATCAATAGCATTGATCTGCCAATCATTTCAGTAACTGATGCAAATATTTTTACTCGCGAGTCTGTGACTACTGTTCCAGTTTTTTCTGGACGTTCAGCTTTTTCAGCTTTCATTCTTTAATATGCTTCTTCTTTTATACGTTTTTCATCTGCTATTTTAAATTTCCTATAAAAATTCCAACTCTTACTCTGTTAGTATCAGCTGTTTTGTAAAAGACTGTAGCAACAATACCAATCCTAATTTTATTAAAAAGTTGCAACATATCTTCGTCTTCTATAGCTTTATTTAATTTATCATTAGACTTATCACCATCAAACATCATTTTTTTTAAAATCATCGAGAAGCTTATTATACTTATCTTCTGTCCAAGTTTTTAAATTATCAATATCATTTATATTATTTTCTTTTAAAAATTCATGATATTCATCATCTGATATTTTATTATCTGCTTTTTCTCTATAAAATCGTCTTTTTTCTTCAACATTTAATAACTTTACTGTTAACACACCAATTTCTTTTTGCTCTTTTTCAATATCTCCTATCTTTTCTGATACTTTTCCTAGAACATTTCTTATTTCGTATGTAGTTAATTCTGCTAATCTTCGTTCAAATACAAGTGGATTATTGATCAGCCGATTTAGTTCAGCTTGTCTAGCAGCAGGATCAGCAATATTTGCTACAAGCGCCTCAGCCAATCTTTTTCTTTCTTCCTCAGATCTGGCAACAATTTTCTCAGCAGCTGCTTCTTGTTTTTCTTTAACTAGTCCGAGTAAACCTTTTTCTTGTAGTTTTTTAAGTTCTTCTTCTGATAGTGGTTTAGTTTCAGGTTGTTTTCCAAGTAAAGCCTCAGTAACTGGTTTAAGAGCTGTAGCTGCTGTTTCTGCGGCAACTACTTGTCCACGTCGTGCTTGCTGTACTTTTTGCTTAAATTCTGCCTGAGATTGTGCACGTTTTTTTCAAATCTTCTATATGTTTTCTATACTTTGCTCGTTTATTCATAATTATATCAA
This sequence comes from Megalonaias nervosa, assembly GCA_016617855.1. Lineage (NCBI taxonomy): Eukaryota > Metazoa > Mollusca > Bivalvia > Unionida > Unionidae > Megalonaias > Megalonaias nervosa. The sequence goes on from JAECUM010013960.1 coordinate 31,700, forward strand.
AGATGTTTGATAAAACTTACTGCAAGTATCTGTCAATACAACAGCGAAACATTTGATCTGGATCACGTGTTAGTTTATAAAATAAGAAAAGTTATATTTATCTTTTGTTGCCTGATGATATAGTTCAATAAATTTATCTTTTGTTATGTCGCCGCATTGTTCGTTTGCAATATTTCTAACATCAACATTGTCCAGTCCGGGAAATAATATAAAACAACCAGTATTTCGGCGAATAAATCTGTCAACATTATAAAAACCTTGAGTGAGATAAATAGAATTACATTTCTTATTACGTGATAGTGAAAAATATGATCTTATTTCATTTCATTTCTTCATTGTTTAGCGGAATATCATCAAAAACAACTATCTTATGTTCATCTGAATTAAGTTGATTAACTGGAACAAGATCTTCTGGTTGTCTGATAATAAAAAAAATCTTCACCAGCCTCAAGATGATCGCAGAGTTTGTTATTATATTCGCTAAGTAACTCGTACTTATCTTGTTGTGGATTAATTGTGTAAATATAAACTCGACCGTAGTTAAAATTATTGCCCAGCAGTAAATTCATAAGCAAATTTGTTTTTCCCGATCCAGCTCTTCTAACAATAAGATAATGACAATCTGGAAGTTCATTGTTATGTTTATGTTTCACCAACCGCTCTGTATCAAAGTTTAATATCGACGATTTTGCCATCGTTGTTATACAATGTTATGTTATATAATTTACATATAAACTGTCAGACAATAAATAAATAATGGGCTATTATACAAAATTTGGAACATCGTTAGGAGATTCATCGGCTGTAAGTACAATAACAGACGGCAGCATTGATTTATCAAACTTTTTTAAAAAACTGGCGATACAATGACAGGAAACCTGTCTATTTCAAATCATTGAGTACTTGGTTTAGAAACGGAGTATCCACCAATAAATGTTGTTAATACACAAGCTGTTAGTTCTGCGCATCTTAAATCCGTCGACAATAATACACTATCATTAACAGGAGGAACTCTAAGCGGTAACTTAGATATGTCAGGAAAATTTTTTATTAATTTAGAGACCGGATATCCACCAGCAAACTTAAATCAAACTCAAGCGGTAACTTATTTGCAGTTGAAGCATGTGGATAATAACAAACTTGATAAAACCGATGGGACAGTTACAGGTCATATTAACATGTCGAGTAAAAAAATTATTGGGTTAGAAACTGTATATCCACCAGCAAATGTTGATAACACACAAGCTGTAAGTTATGCGCAACTAAAATCTGTTGACGATAATAAACTTAACAAAGCCGGTGACACAATGACAGGTAACCTGTCTATGTTAAATTAAAAAATAATTGGATTACCGACAACCTCGCCACCAGCTAATGAAACTGATGCTACAAGTTATGCTCAGTTAAAAGAAGAACTTACCCCATATTTTAAGAGATCCGGTGGACTAGTGATTGGCAATATAAACATGAGAATTAATAAAATAACTACACATATGTTCCAGTTAACCCTAATGATCTGACAAATAAAGGATATATTGACAGTCTGTCTAGTGGTGTAAAACGGACCAAAAACAATGTTGGGTATATTCCAACACTTTTTAAGGCAACTGACAATCGAGTTGGGTTTGAGGTAAGCGCATCAGCATATTATCCTGAAAACTATCCTTATTACGCTTTCTCTGATAGACACGAATGGACGACCAACGGAGAAGTTGAAAATTTTTGGATTAAAATTAAATGTCCTACTGCAGTTGCTATTTGGCAACTTCATTTGCGAGGTCGATTAAACTCTAGTGTTGGTCGAATTTATAATTGGCAATTGGAAGGATCAAACGATGATATTAACTGGACAACATTATATAGTACAAAAGACACTTATATTTCAACAACACAATATTTTACAATTCCGACAGAAAATACTGTCAACAAGTACTTGTATTTTCGAGTTCATGTTTTCACTGCTGAACATCCGTTTCCAGGACTGACAGCGTTTCAAATATATACACTTGATGATCAAATTTAATCTAATGCTATAAAATAATGTCAAGACAATGGTTTATAGACATTGCGAGAGAATTTTATGATAATATTTTTAACTTTAAAAAAGATGTTGGGGACGAATCACTATCGACACGTATGATAAATACTATAAAAAAATTTACAATTCCAATGATAAACTCTCCATTGTCAGAAGAAGAAAAAAAATTTTGCTCGTGTTATGTATATGCGAGGACCACAACTGAAAGAAGCAATAGAAAATTATGAAGCGATAAAAAGATACTGTCATCCTGATGATTGTATAGAAGAACACAAACAAGTTGAAATCCTGTTTAAAAAAATTTTGCTCGAACTTGATTTTGGAAATTTAGATTTAATTATAAACTCAAACTTAATAAAAGAACGAGCTTACTGTGAAAATGTAAATGAAAAAGGACGAGTAAACGCTAGACATGATAGTCTCGACAAATTAGCGGAATCTAAGATAATGGGAATAAAAGAAACAAAAAGTTATATAATAATTTTTTAAAGCGAAACATTTTTAGGTATCTCGGTGTGCACTACCATGACAAAGAAACCCTAATTAAAATCGTTACTATAACACCAGACACTGAATTAATTATTAAAGTGTACGTAAATGCAATTTTGCCAATGATACGTAAACAAATCCCCCAGAATTTGATCCGATTATTGTTGACAGGTCTCTAAAGATAATCAAAACTTTTGACGATGATATTAGTGATCTTAGTGATATTGAGCGAGAAAAGTTTTTTGAAGAAGTGACACAAACAAATTTTGTAGCAAAGTGTAAGTCTTATTACGACATAAGAGAAGCAGGTGATATTACATTTCCATCGATCCAGCGCTCTAGATAATTGTCATTACGAAATTATTACAATGAAGTCGAGAAAATGTTCACAAAACAATACGAAAAATTATGGCTTAAAGTAAATGCTTTTACTCGTCTTAACATTCTTGGACTAAAATCACTCCAGAAATTAATGCTAGCAAATTTCGTGGTAGCATATGCAATTATCAGACAACATCTTGTTCTCAAAAATTTCACGTTAGATCAATTAAGCTTGGTATTAGGGTATATTGATGAAACAGGAAAAGATTACAGCAATTTGGTGAATGAAACAGATTTGTACGAACGTGAAGTAGAAAACACGTTTGATTTCTACAGTTGGTTAAAGAAAAATGAAGTACTAACAGATAAACGATATAATGATACTTCGTCAGATGTTTATGACAAGTACAGAAATTTTATAGCTGATCCAAACAATAATAAGTTCTGTGAGTTTCTTGATTCGATTGTTGGTGCTAGAGTTTTTAATATTATATAAAACTGTAAGTAAATATTGTATAATAAAAAAACAAATCATCGATTTCAATCATATTTCAGAAGAAATTCCAAAACAAGATGTTGACGCTCTAATGCAATATTACAGATATTATCATAAAAACCTTTGGTGTGTAAAACAATGTTGCAAGTATTACAGTCGAATACTTCGAGTAATATCATATTTGCCACTGCTGATAACCAGCTCTGGCATAATTTCAAGTGGGGCATCATTAAATCCGTTTCTGTTAATAATATCTGGTGTCGGTGTATCTCTTTCAACAGCCTGTAAGAAATTGTGCCTCGACTTGAGACGAAAAAAAAAATGCTTGTAAAATAGCAATTATCACTCATAAAAAATTACTTGATCAAATACGATCTTATTTGAGAGGTGTAAAATATGATATGGACGATTTAATACGAGAGTTTCGTGTTATTGACAGTATGTTAACAGATATCCTGCCAATGAGAGTCAGCAGGTATAAAAAAGATTATCATAAAATATGGTTACAACAGTAGTAGATGTTTAGAAATATCATTATCAACCATGTTGTCAATAAATGTCATTGGATCAACCTCTCCAAATTTGGGAGGGGGGTTTCTGGTCTAGGATCCTCTTTTGGTTTAGGAATATTAAAATTAGGGAGGGGGGAATGGGGATTTCTGGTCTCGGATCCTCTTTTGGTTTAGGACCCTCATCTTCTTATACTACTGACACTATACTCATGAAAGTATACAGTATATTCTACACTGATGTCAATGGACACTATACTCATGACAGTATATTCTATACTGATGTCAATGAACATTGTACTCATGACAGTATATTCTACACTGATGTCAATGAACAACTGTTACGAATATGTAATTAATTTGCTTGTGTGTTAGTTTTAAAATTCTTCTTTATTTTATTTTTGTTTCATTACATTTTATTGTAATGATTATTTTCATGGGATTCGATATTTTCTTTTAGTAATGTTATTTATCTAAGACGTAAAAGGTGTTACATTAGTAATATTTTTAGTTCACCTTGGTCCTCGGTAGTGTAAGCGCTACGCGAAAACGATTAGCTATTGCCAAGGTCATTTCAGCCTGGTCTGAATAAATAATGTTTTATTTTTAAATTTATTTCAGAGTGAGAGTCTGGTTCTTAAATAGGCCTGTTCGACCTACGTGACAAATTACATTTTTCCTATTACGTTCTTCAAGTGTTAAGAGACCACGTGATCTATCTCGTAAGAACGGGATGATAATTTGGTTTGATTTAATATCCTTTCTGAGCGCTTGTCAGTCAGTTGTATTTTTGAAACCTTGAAGGCTGGATAGGGTTTTATTGTTGAAACCAGATTGTTTTTGAAGTTCATTTGTGTTTGGAATTTAATAATTTATTCTCTAGAAAACCAAACGAGTGTGCTGTTTTATAAAATTCTGGGAGAAAGAAATTCAGTGGAAATTTATTCTGGAATTATTTGGAAACATAAACTGTGATTCAATTGAGGAATTGTTGCTATTTGTACAAGAACCACATCTGACGTCATCGCCTTTCATATTGGAACGTCGTCGAGATTCGAACCTGGATTCTAATAGAACTATTTAGTGATAGAACTTGTATTTTTCATTCTTAGGATTAAATTTTGGATTATATTCACAAACCGTAAGTCCTATTTTCCAAATTTTTACATTGTTTTATAGGGAAATAAATTATTTTCTTAAAATATACAAAGCTTGTTGACTTCACTCTTTTCTCTTGTTATTATTGTACGAGCCTACACGTAACACAACAAACTAATGGCAAAAGAAACTTGACGACTGCCAATTGACTCTTTATTGATATGGTTTACATTGATGCCAGTGGAAACTACACTGAAGCCAGTGAACATTATATCCATGCAAATATGCCTTACACTTATGCGAATAGACGCCACACTGATTCCAATATGCTCTACACTGATGCCAATAGACACTACACTGATTCCAATATGCCTTATAATCTAAATATGGTCTTTACCTTTATGAGTCAGAGGTCAGAGGTCATATTGTGTGCTCAGACAAATTTGTGACATTACCTAAGGACTTTATTTAATTTTAAATGACTACCTACAATGCTATCAAAATATTTCGACTCTAGGACATTAATTTATACACTGGTGCATTCCGACTCTAGTACATTATTTTAATACAATGATGCATTCCGACATTCGTACATTAATTTAATACATTGATGCATCCAGGTTCAAATCCATGAATTTACTACACAGATGCATTCCGACTCTAGTACATTAATTTAATACACTAATGCATTCCGACTCTAATACATTATTTTAATACACTGATGCATTCCGACTCTAATACATTAATACAATGATGCATTCCCACTCTGGTACATTAATTTAATACACTGATGCATTCCGACTCTAGTACATTAATTTAATACACTGACGCATTCCGACTCTAATACATTATTTTAATACACTGATGCATTCCGATTATATTACATTAATTTAATACACTGATGCATTCCGACTCTCGTACATTAATTTAATACACTGATGCGTTCCGACTCTAGTACATTAATGTAATACACTGATGCGTTACAACTCTAGTACATTAATGCAATACACTGATGCATTCCTACTCTAATACATTATTTTACTACACTCATGCATTCCGACTCTAATACATTAATTTAATACACCGATGCATCCCGACTCTAGTACATTATATTAATACACTGATGCATTCCAACTCTAATATATTATTTTGATACACTGATGCATTCCGACTCTAGTACATTAATTTAATACACTGATGCATTCCGACTCTAGTACATTATTTTAATACACTGATGCATTCCAACTCCAATGTATTATTTTAATACACTGGTGCATTCCGGCTCTAGTACATTAATTTAATACATTGATGCATTCCGACTCTAATACATTATTTTTATACACTGATGCATTCCGACTCTAGTACATTATTTTACTACACTGATGCATTCCGACTCTCTTACATAGAGGATCTCAAATGAGTAACGATTTAATATTTAATTTATGAAACGAGTTGAATAATGTCCAGCTTTTGCGAGCCTTGGCGAGCAAAAGCTGGATATTATTTAACGAGTCTCATAAATTTAATATTAAATCATTACCCTGTTGAGATTCTTTTTATCACATAGTTTTATTTCATTGAAATTATTTGGATAGAAAGAAGAACGAATAATTTCGTTCATTCTGACCGACGCTGTACCTTTCATTTCTTGTGCGTAAAAAGTAGTCCCAAAAACAGTTGAAATAGTAAAAGCATATTATACATTTTTGATAACTATAAATCAGAGAATAATCGTCCATCCAAATAAACAGAACATTTTACAAAAGACAAAACATCTGTTAACACAAAATGTCCAATGCGTGTGATGTCACATTGTTTGATACGGTGCAGAGTACCGGTTGAGTTGGCCTACACAACACAGTGACAGTGTTTACGTTGAAATTTTCCACTGCAATGTATTTGTGACAGGATATTTGCAGTATTTGATTTGGAACATTGGATTGTACAGAAGACGAAAACAAATCTCTTTTTTGAGTCGGACTTGCATTACATATCTACCGCGTAAATATGCTGTGGTTGGATAAAGTTCTGTCAGTTGGGGAGACCGGTTTATGTTTACATTCTTCTGTGACCAAAGGTGAGTTTATTTACTTCAGTAAGTTCACATTTAAACCAAGCTTGTATATAGGGTGGATTCCATGCTACAGATATACCGCCCATCCATCCCCACCCCCACCCTCGTTATCATCGAAGCAATAGTTTTACTTGTTGTTATTGTTCTTGTCTTGGGGGTTTTGCCATTTTTCATGTTATGATATATTATACATGACATAACAAACCCCTGTAGGGGTAAATTGGCAATATTGAGACTGCACGAGACCATTTTTTTCCCAATTTTCTTTCGCGAGTCGAATCAAAAAATGGCGGCCAAAAATGTTCATTCAAAACAAACAATTCCAGAAGGCGGGGTTAAAAACGTTTTCCCACGATCGCAGCCAATCAGTAAAGAGAATACTGCACAATAATTTCATGGTCTTATTTGGACCAATCAGAATCACATAAAGGGATATGTTCACACGTATAATATAAAAAATATGAAACTGCACACACTGTAGGCAAAGTGTACCGACTATGTGGTAAATTAGTTTAATACACTGATGCATTCCGACTCTAATACATTAATTTAATACACTGATGCATTCCGACTCTAGTACATTAATTTAATACATTGACGCATCCAGGCTCTAGTACATTAATTTAATACACAGATGCATTCCAACTCTTGTACATTAATTTAATACGTTGTTGCATCCAGGCTCTAGTACATTAAAGGTCTACTAGAGTGTAATACACACTATATATCAGAATGTTCATTTTTCGCTAAATAACTCAGAAATGCGCATTAAAAATGCATATTTTAACTTACAGAGAAGAAAATGAAGATAATGTGTGCATTTATCGATGTTTTACGGAAAACGCCCCGGAAATACTTGTATACTTCTGGTGATAATAAGATTTCCGGAAGTGACGTACTGTCGGTAAGTCCTTAAAGTTTAGCGTATGTGGTGATGATGGCTGAATTTAGTGATGATTCAAGAGAATTTATGGCAAATTTGTCATGCTCATTTTCGTCGTGTGAGGAAGGTGAACTCCTAGAAGACGGCCAACGTAATGAATCTTGAGAAAATTCTGCTCGCTGAGATTAGACAATACCAATTTAAGCCCGAACGAGACGAGAACGTGGACGAGGACCCTAAAGAGGACATATGGCATAATAAGGCTGAGTATCGCTTCGGCTATTCATTCTGGTAATTACTATTTTCATTATGGCAGTTATTATTATTATTCTTTCGTTAATGTTATTTCAGTTTCATAACGAAAAGAGAAGGGCACGAATTTGGGCGAAACTTGGATGTCTTCAGAGCAGATTCTCATGTGGGCGTGGTTCATCAGTAACTATTGGTGTTAAAAGTTAAACACCTAAGACTCAGACTGTGAGAGGTGTAGAAATAAGTACTTTATTAACTTTATGACAAGTTTGTTCTTTTAAATCGTGATGAAATGCAGACCCCGAATGTACTTTGGGTGTGATTGTTTACTACCCTCCACAGATAGTAAAACTGAAGAATTTTATTAAAAAGAAAAGGCAATCATAGACCTGGTGTATCCAGATGTTCAGATGTTCAGCAAGCATATATTTTCTCTGTGGGTCTAGGTGTATAATACTAGTGGCAAAGGAAGTACACAGATTTATGGGGAAACAAATCATGAGAATAATAATAATAATACATTGCTGATTATTATGTTATTGTGGTACAAAAGGAAGAACAAAAGTCTAACCATGCATCAAATATACATATATATCATACTTTAACATGCAAGAACTTCTCATAAATTTTACCCACAAGTTTGCTAACACAATAATGAATGATGGAGTGTATTTACCATGTATATTGGTGTACTTGTGGAAATTGCAGCAGTAAAGAAATAGTTGAGAAGTGTAGATGCTGTAAAGAGATTATGATTTTGAATAAGACTGAGGAGGTCAAGGTGGATTGTATCATTGATCATCCAAGATTTCATACAGTTTGCTTGGATGAATATGTCCTGGAAGCAGCATACTGTGCCTACATCCAGCAATATGGAAATTGCAAGGAAATCCTGTCCGAGTACATGAACATTTGTAGGCAAAATATTCTTACAGTAGTTATGGTGCCACTATCAGGGTCAATTTTGGGACATGTGATTGCTTTATACGCGTGTGAAAATTATGCTTAAAATTCCTTTTCATAAAATACTTCCTTTATTAACAAAATGTATCAGTACTATCACTTTACTTGAGTGTGGAATTTTCACCCAAACCTTTCATTTTGATAATAGATCTTGCTAAAATCATTCGTCCATTATCTTGGAAATTCTCATGAAAAATTCTACCAGCTTCCTAACACTGGTTGTAGTAAAATCTAATTTTATGCTAAAGGCATTGACTCTGAAAACATGAAATAAGTAACAGAAAACCGGGATACATGAAATAACATAACTTTATTCAAGTTTAAAAATTTGCCGTAAATTCTATTTTCAGTCATAATAGATACAGTTACGTATATGTAATTTAATTGCTTGTGTATTAGTTTTAAATTCTCTTTTATTTTATTTTTATTTCATTACGTTATTGTAATGATTACTTTATTCACTGGATTTGACTTTTTTTTTGGAAGGTTCAGTTTGCTATTTTGAGCTGATAACAACGCAATTCGATTGCTACATTTTTATTTTTAGCTAACCTAGTTCTTGACCTTGGTCCCGATTTTGTAAACATTGAGTGAAAATGATTGGTCATTACCAAGGTCATGTTCAGCCCACGTGTTAGTCTCTTGTAAACAGTTTTATTTTTAAATTTATTTCCAGTGTGGGAATCTGATTCTTAGATAGGGCAATTCTAGCTTACGTGCAAATTGGCATTATTTTTGCTGCGCTGTTCAAGTTAAGTGACCACGTGAGCCATCATGTGATCTAAAATCGCGGGTTAAAACAGACATTTTCTAGTGGATTTGATCAGTTGTAAAATATACTTTCAGGCAGAAAGGTATTCCTGTTGTTGCCATTTGAACTGAGTTTTTTTTATTTAAAATAATTTATTTACCCTGGAAAATACTCTTCTTCGACGAAATTCTTGGACAAAGACATTCACTAACTTATTCGGAATTCAAAGGCTGGAATTATATTCTTGGTGACTCAACAAGGAACTGTTGACAAATCAACACAAACTCGTTATGGAGGACGTCATCGCCTTCAATTAGAACTTTTTAGTGATAGGACTTATATTTTTGAATTCTAGTATTAATTTTTGGATTATATTCACAACCGTAAGTCCTATTTCATATTTTTACCTTGTTTTCTAGGGAAATAAATTATTTTGTTAAATTTACAAAGCTTGTTGACTTCACTCTTTTCTTTTGTTACTTTTGTACGAGCCTACACGTAACGATACATTGCTGCATAGAGGTGGCAATAAGTGTCTATCAACTGACTACAGTTTCCTGACCACTTCCTCCAGCACTGCCATCAATTCTTCAATACAGTCTGAAAAAAAAAAATTGTTACGCCAGTAATTTAAGAAACTGAAAAATGTCATCCACTGCCTATATTCATTACTGACAATTTACTAAAGAGAATTAATGAAATTGGAAACAAGACTTAATTAGTATTCAATTTAACATACATATCATTGTGTAATAATTTTTGTTGCGATATATGATTTTGAATATGTGCTACAAAAAAGACTCTGTGTAAGCATTGTTTTGATTAAAATCTTTCAAGTTCGAGTTGCTTTGCTTTAGTTAGTTTCACCCTTTTGTGTGTATGTACAGGGCCGGGGAAGGGGGGGGGGGGGCTGACTGTATTCCTAGTGATATGTTCACTGTCCAATTTTAATATAACTTTAAACATAGAACTGTTATATTACTATATGTGCTTGTATACGAGTTTTATCAAATGGTATCATTCAGTGTAGTAAATATTGCAATATCTACATACCCTTGGCTACATGTCACACATCATAACAGTGTGTGGCTCTCATATTCTCTCTGACCCATTTTTGTTCTGAACATGCCTGTCTGTAATAATAGTGTCCACCTCCACACTGTGGTTCTGCAGTTTTTTTTTATGGCTCAGAGAGTCCCTCTTTCTCCATGTCATAACTACTCTTCACTTCATTGATCTGAAAAAATGAGAAAAATATGTGTTTAACAAAATTAACAATACTTCTATTTCTTGAAATGTGACATCATATGTACATAAGTTTAAATGTGTTTACCAAAATTTAAAAATGGACTTATGCATAAGTAACATTGAAAAAGTAAGCTCATTTTCTTGCATGAGTGTCATGTATGAATGCGAACAAGTACATGAAAGTTTGCAATGCCTTTGCTCCTTCTCTTTACTTGCTGGACATTTACTTCACAACCTGTGTAGGAGGTGAAATTTTAGACGTGTATTCTGATCATCGTGGTTTTCACACAGATGAGGATTTTTCATGAATATCTGTATCAGTTAAATTATATCATTGCTAAATAATAACGAGCTCACAAGTGCTTGGTCTACCGAATCAAACGCTTACATAATCATACTGAGCTTAGTTAATACAATGTTATATGTTTCATTTGCTTGTTTGTTTTTTCTTAAGTATCCTATCAGTCTGACATTGAACAGCAATACTGCATGATGGTGTATCTAGTCCCTGTAATAAGAGTTTGAAAATGTGTTTCATGCCTTTGCAGTAGATATGGTAGTCACACATGAAGTCTTTTGCATGTCTGAATAATAATTGACAAATGCACCAAATCTTTTTGCTTACTTTTATAACTTAGGGTTGATCATAAAGTTTGACATATTACCAATACATTGTAGTTTTTCCGCAATAAAAAAATTACATAACTTAATTATTGACTAGTATGCTGATACAATTTGTGAGGCCTTAGGAATCCATATAAACTATGAAGCTATACAAACCATGTAAACAGGCAATGAATGGAAAGTTCATTTTGACATCAAAATGCACCACAGATATGTCACACCATCTACTGTTGTTACATGTAGGCTCGTACAAATGTAACAAAAGAAAAGAGTGAAGTCAACAAGCTTTGTAAATTTTAACAAAATAATTTATTTCCCTAGTAAACAATGTAAAAAATAGAAAATAGGACTTACGGTTTGTGAATATAATACAAAATTTAATCCTAAGATTGAAAAATATAAGTCCTATCCTTAAACAGTTCTAATTGAATGAGGGTTCGAATCTCGATGAAATTTCAATATGGAGGCGATGACGTCAGATGATGCCTGTACTGATGGTAACAGTTCCTCGTTGAATCACAGTTTATAATGTTTCCGTTAAACTCCAGAATAAATTTCCACTGAATTTCTTTCTCCCAGAACTTTTATAAATATGAAGCACTTGTTTAGTTTTCTAGAGAATGAATTATTAGATTCAAAAAATAGATACACTTCAAATAATCTGGCATCAACAATAACAACCTCTTGAGCCCTCAAGGTTTAAAATACATCTGAATAAATTTAATACCAATTGGCTGTTTTAAGCCTCGATTTTAGATCACATGGTAGTTCACGTGACAGGCGACGTGACCGCTAATTTGAACAGCACAATAAAAAAATGCCATTTATCACGTATGCAAGAATAGCTTTATCTAAGAATCAAATTCTCACACTGGAAATTCAAAAAAAGAAATGCTGTTACAATTCAGCTAACACGTGGGCCGAAAATGACCTTGGTAATAGCCAATCGTATTCACCCGATGTTTACAAGATCTATGAACCAAAGTGAGCTAAAAATAGTGCTTAAATTATACTTTTACGTTCTAATCAGACTGATATTTTTTCAAAAATATCAAATCCCGTGAAAATAATCATTACAATAAAATATAATGAAACAAAACTAAAATAAAAAAGAATTTTGTCAATTATCTGGCCAGAAAATATGCTTGGTACTGCATTTGGCAGGAGTCGTCTGATGGTCGTAATACCAAATGACTCTTTAATTTTAGGTCTCACTGGACAGTTTATCTGGTGAATTTTCATCCGACAATGACCTATTGCAGAAAAATGAGAATAATTTTACACTGAAGATACAAATAAAAACAAACTAATGATTTTTGTAGAAAGCATGCATGTGAGATTTTGACTGCGGCAATCAGGTTAATTCCGTATACAACTGGTGGCTTTTATACTGAACCAACTCTGCCACCAACCCCTCTTTTTTACATTCATTTTTGACAGCAAAGAGCTATTTTGACTATTTTCCTGTAACAAGGTGGCTAAAAGAATCAGTATGTGCCTTATGCATGAATAAAGTTCACTAGCACTATAACAAATTAGCATACTTTTCATCACCCCTCAACCATCTCGATATTTAGATATTTACCTCTGTAGCAGACATACGTAAATACGTAAGCCAAGTCGGCTGTTCATTTGCAGCCTAAGTTATGCATTTGATCTCCAGTGCTAGTCTAACTGTCACTCACACTCACCAAACAAGCCAACCCATTTTCAAGCCTAACTCAAAGTAAATCTAAACCACATTACAGATTTAGCTTCTGTGTGAATTTATAAATGCTAGGCTTATGATAATTAGGTTCATGCCTTCTACCTTAAAAATTAGGGAGGTGTCAAAATACGAAACTTTCCAGTGAGACCTTATACACAGTATCGAAATCGTCGTGCATTCAGACTCTAGTACATTAATTAAATACACTGATGCATTGCAACTCTAGTACATTATTTTAATACACTGATGCATTCCGACTCTAGTACATTATTTTAATACAATGATGCATTCCGACACTCGTACATTAATTTAATACACCGATGCATCCAGGCTAAAATCCATTAATTTACTACACTGATGCATCCGACTCTAGTACATTAATGTAATACACTGATGCATTACAACTCTAGTACATTAATGCAATACACTGATGCATTCCTACTCTAATACATTATTTTACTACACTCATGCATTCCGACTCTAATACATTAATTTAATACACTAATGCATTCCGACTCTAGTACATTAATTTAATACACTGTTCCATTCTGACTCTAGTACATTAATTTAATACACTGATGCTTTCCAACTCTAGTACATTAATTAAATACACTGATGCATTTCGACTCTAGTACATTAATTAAATACACTGATGCTTTCCAACTCTAGTACATTAATTTAATACACTGATGCATTCCGACTCTAGTACATTATTTTAATACATTGATGCATTCCGACTCTAGTACAGTAATTTAATACAATGGTGCATTCCGAGTCTAGGACATTAATTTATTACACTGATGCATTGCAACTCTAGTACATTAATTTGATACAAGGATGCATTGCAACTCTAGTACATTAATTTAATACACTGATGCATTCCGACTCTAGTACATTAATTTAATACACTGATGCATTCCGACTCTAATACATTAATTAAATACACTGATACATTCCGACTCTCATACATTAATTTAATACACTGATGCATTCCGACTCTAGTACATTAATTTAATACACTGATGCATCCAGGCTCTAATACATTATTTTAATGCACTGATGCATTCCAACTCTAATACATTATTTTAATACATTGATGCATTCCGACTCTAGTACATTAATTTAATACAATGGTGCATTCCGAGTCTAGGACATTGATTTAATGCATTGGTGCATTCCAACTCTAGTATATCAATTTATTACACTGATGCATTGCAACTCTAGTACATTAATTTGATACAAGGATGCATTGCAACTCTAGTACATTAATTTAATACACTGATGCATTCCGACTCTAGTACATTATTTTAATACACTGATGCATTCCGACTCTAGTACATTAATTTAATACACTGATGCATTCCGACTCTAATACATTAATTAAATACACTGATACATTCCGATTCACATACATTAATTTAATACACTGATGCATTCCGACTCTAGTACATTAAATTAATACACTGATGCATCCAGGCTCTAATACATTATTTTAATACACTGATGCATTCCAACTCTAATACATTATTTTAATACATTAATTAAATACACTGATGCTTTCCAACTCTAGTACATTAAATTAAGACACTGATGCATTCCAACTCTAATACATTGTTTTAATACATTGATGCATTCCGACTCTAGTACATTAATTTAATTCACTGATGCTTTCTCACTCTAGCAGTACATTCATTTAATACAATGGTACAAAGCGGTCACGATTGCATGCCAAGTTGTATGACGGTTTATTTTAGGAATGAGAAAAGAATATATATATATATATATATATATATATATATATATATATATATATATATATATATATATATATATATATATATATATATATATATTCAATTTCCAGTACTCTTTCTTATGCGTACTAATCCAAAAATTACTAGACCAGACATCCTTGATGGTATTATTTTATAAATTAAAAAGTCAGACTTTACAGTACTGTTTCATAAATGAAAAATTACACGACCTGTCAGGGTGGAGTACAGGGAAGAAATGCTGTATTTTACGGATAACAAATGCTGCATAGTTTGTATGTACTAGTAAACAAGGAAAACGTATATGTGCTGGTACACAACGAAAATTTGTAGGTGCTAGCAAGCAAATTAAGCGTTTATGTGCAAGTAAGGAAAGACGTGTGATGTAGGTGCAAATAATCGTAATGCATACTTACGGTCTGGTAGAAGTAACTTTTGTATTAATTAAGGAACTCAAATCTAACATATTTCCGGATTCGCTGGACTCTTGATGCATGCTCATGATTTCTGCTTATAAAACAATATCTTATATGTACACATTACCTTAAGTGTAGAAAATAAATGTTGAAATCATATTTACTTTTTCTTTAAAGCCATATAAATAATGATATAACTCTACACTGTGATAAATTCAGCAGTTTCAGAGACAAATGTGTTTCACGAGTTTGACTTGAGTAAAGTGATGCCGGTATTAATGTATTGTTGTTTACAAGTTTAGAAAGGAGAAATATTTCGTTAATCAATGTCGGTACCTAGAAGTAGTGTAGTATTTTCTACAAGTTTGAACGGGATAAGAGTTGACATTGAAAAATAAAAGTGAAGCGGATAACAGTGTTACTCTGAGGATTTCAAGGATAACTGTATTATACTCCACTATTTTACAATATAAGCACTCCCAGATTATCTTCATTGACAATAACATTGAAATGAGTACATCATCTCTCACAGAAGGAGGTAAAATAGTTCAGGTTTGATAATGGAATAAATTACGTTGCTGATTTTTGTAAGTGCATGCCGTTCTATTCAGCTTAATATACAGTGCAATTCAATGCCAGGAGAGAAAGAAAAAGTGTTAAAATTTAAAAATTATGATCATAAGCTAAGTATTCCTTTTGTAATTTATGCTGATTTTGAGTGTCTACTTGTTCCTGTGGCCGGTGCAGAAAATGACCCGAATGAATCAAGTACAAGAAAAATACAGCAACATGTCCCTTGTGGAGCAGCTTATAAAGTAGTTTGTTGTGCTAATGACAATTTTTCAGATCCAGTAAAGTTATACAGATGTAAAAATGGTGAGTCTGAAAGTCCGGCCGTATGGTAAACGTACAATGTCAATCTAGAATGGTCCAACAAAAACAAAGATAAAAATTATCGAGAATGAAGTTAGATTTGATTTGAAGCGTTGAATGATGACTTCTTCGATGAAATATGTTTGAAAATCAAAGATTTCAAAAATGAAGAAACTTGGAAAAGAATTTAAATAATTCATACCTTGAACAGATAAAAGTAAGTTTGCAAATTGGTAAAGATAAAGTATATGTTTAGACGGAAGTCATCTTAGCTTATGGATGGCACCATAAAAACAACTTATCAGGCACTATTTATTTTCTTGACGTTGTTATACCATTTCAAATACCTAACAAAAAACGTATTTAAGACAATCTTATAAGAAATCTTAGCAAAAGTTTTGAAAATCAGTATGCTACAAACATGGCAATATTGTGTGTGAATAAACCAAAGGGATTCGAAGAGAAGGTAAAACAACAACTGAATTATGAGAATAGTTAACTGTATAGTGTCTATAACATATTCAACTAAATAGTATGTCTATATCATACCCAACTGAATAGTCTGTCTATAACATACTCAACTGAATATACTGTCTATAACATACTCAGCTGAATAGCCTGTCTATAACATACTCAACTGAATAGTCTGTCTATAACATACTAAACTGAATAGTCTGTCTATTACATACTCAACTGAATAGCCTGTCTATAACATACTGAAAGAGCTAACTGAATAGTCTGTCTATAACATACTTAACTGAATAGTCTGTCTATAACATAATGAAAGAGCTAACTGAATAGTATGTCTATAACATACTCAAATAGGTAATTGAATAGTCTGTCTATAACATGCTGAAAGAGCTAACTGAATAGTCTGTTTATAACATGCTGAAAGAGTTAGCTGAACAGTCTGTCTATAACATACTCACAGTGTCAACGGAATAGTCTATCTACACCTTAGTCAAAGACTTAACTGAATAGCCTGTCTAGAACATACTCAAAGTGTTAACTGAATTGTTTATTGTTATGTATATTTAATTTGCATTGCTTGTTAGCTCATTTTAATTTCATGATTCGTTATTGTAATGTAACATTGTGTGTTGGACCTGACCGAGTTCAAAATCAAGTTTATTTTCATTTTTTGGCAGTCTGTTTAAACTATCATTTTGGTTTATTTAAAACTGATTCCATGATATGAAAATTTACCAACAACCTTCATTTGCAAATAAGCAAGTTGATGGATCTATTATAGCTGCATGAGATTCCTCTGAATGGCTGGTATCTATCTGGGCTTGTCTTACCGGTCGGTATTATCTACACTTGTCTGAACGGTTGGTATTATCTAAGCTTGTCTGATCGGTATTATCTCAACTTTTCTTACGGATTTGTATTATCTATGCTTGTCTGACCGATCGGTATTATGTATGCTTGTTTGACCGATCAGTATTATCTAAGACTGTCTTAGTGATTCGTATTACCTATGCTTATCTAACCGTTTGGTATCTATGTGTATAGTTAAACAGTTAATTATGTCAAGATGATTTCTTGTGTTTTCTCATATTTCATGTCCAAATTTTTTATGCAAAATGTCAAAAAGATACTATTCTGTGGCATTACCCATTTCACATATATTCGGTTTTCTAATGTGCTTGGTACTGTAGTAAACATTTCTGTATAATAGTCCCCATCCATAAGTCTCATCGTTAAATTTAAGTAAGTTCTTTAAAGAAACCTGTTGCCGAATTTTTCGAATCATTAATTTCGCCAATCTGTTTTGTTGCAGTCATACAATATCTATTCATTTACAATTTCTGTAACTGAATCTCGAAGTCTTCCTGTTATGATCCCGTTTAAAAGTTTGGTCTATTCATCGTCCATTATTCTTTTCTCGTATAGTAACGTGACTTTTCATGTCAAAGATATACAACATCTGTATTATCTTTTATCAATATTTTCCTTAATACTCTTTTCATTACTCTTTTTAATTCCCTTTAAATATCCTTTTCAGTAGTCTCTTTAATTCCTTTAAATATTCTTTTCAGTACTCTTTCAACGCCCTTTCCAATACACGTTTCAGTACCTTTCTATACTCTTTTCAATACTCTCATCAATACTCATGTCAATATCCTTTACACTACTTTTTGCAATATTCTTTCGAATGCCGTAAATGAACTCCAGTTAAGGATTTTATTATGTTTTACAAACTCACTCTCTCTCTCTCTCTCTCTCTCTCTCTCTCTCTCTCTCTCTCTCTCTCTCCACTTTTTATAATTTGTATTGACTTATGTTATATTATTATTATTATTATTATTATTATTATTATTATTGAATTATACCATACCCGGTGTTGCTTACTAACTTGTGTGCACTATATAACATATATTTCCCTGTTAAATCCTAGCGGATAACATGACATGTTATATGTAAACTCTTAGCTGACAATATCAATATTTTCTTGCCTGTACTCTGATCTGGTTGATTAAGTTTTGATTAATGTTTGTGTCGGTTGCAGAACAAATTCTAAAACCTATTCAATTCTTTCTCAACGGTGCAGACGTTGGCCAAAAAACATGCAGTTTTCCCTCATCTTCACAGACGTCGGTCAAAGGACATGCAGTTTTCTTTCATCTTCACAGACGTTTCTCAAAGGACATGCAGTTTTCCCTCATCTTCAGAGAAACCTTGCGATTAAAGTATCATATTGTCTTTTTTTTTCGATAAGTAAATTTCTATCCGAACAGTCAGTGTATCAGACAACATATTGTTATGTATATGTAATTAAATTGTTTGTTTGTTAGTTTTAAATTTTTTTATTTTTATTTTATTCCATTACATGTTATTGTAATGATAATTTTGTCTACTTGATTTGATTTTTTTTAGAAATTCCATTTAGTCCTGTTTAACCTGATAAACAGCCAGTAGTTTGAAACATTGTATCTTTTATTGACCTAGATTCAGAACCAGTGTCAGCTTTGGAGTAAACAACATTTTTATTATTCATTTCTAGGATTTAAAAAATCATTGGTTTCTAGCTAAGGCTATACTGTAGCACGTGACTTTAGATGTGAAAAAGTTTCCATTATTTTCTAGAAGGTGGTCACGTGACCCCATCCGGGAATCTATTTTACGTCTTAATTGACTGTATAGTCGTTATCTTGTATAGTCTTTATCTTAAGAAGAAATAGCCAGTTGTGTTTTATACCTTTGAAGCTCAAACGTGTTTTGTTGTGACCAGTTTGAGTTGGGTTTTTATTTTTCTCTGGAATTAGTAATTCATTTCTCTGGAAAACATACATATAAGTTCTCCTTACAGAATTCTTTGACAAAGACATTTATTGAAAATTATTCGGAATTCCAAACTAGAAGATTATTCTTTGTGATTCAACAAGGAACTGTTGACACGACAACACCGTGAAGGTTACGACATATGTCATCGCCTTCCATCTTGGAATTTCATCGGGATTCCGACTGTGATTCACTTAGGACTTTTATTTGATAGAACTTATATTTTTTAATTCTTGGATTAATTTTGGATTAGATTCATAAACCGAAAGTCCTTTTTCTCATTTTATCTTGTTTTTCTAGCGAAATAAATTATTTGTTAAATTTTACAAAGTTTGTTGGCTTCACTCTTTTCTTGTTACTTTTGTACGAGTCTAGACACGTAACAATATTCTTAGTAATTACAGCACAGTTTTGTGATGACTCTCAGTACACAACTGACAGAAAATAGTAAGTACATATTTTTCATCCTACTCTGTCTATAATTCAATAATGGCGTTAGGAGTTTTTTTTTTTTTTTCATGCAACAAGGAATGTTTTTGCGTTTGATTGGTGCATAACGTGTTTTTGCTTTTGTAACAAGAGGTACATGAGATTATTATTTCATTAATGTTCTTCACAACATTTTATCATTGTAGTGTTATGCGTCAAAAAAGTTGCAATAAAGGAAACAACTATCTTTTTAATTTCATTTCTAACTTTGAATTAATGAAATCAAAACATGACATGAATTCACTTAGTTACATGAGACCCCCAAAAATCTACTGATTTTGGTCAGCAAAGTTCGAAGCTGAAATTATTTTTCTTTGTTGTATGGGGATAAAAATGCCGTACACCGACGGATGTTTCGTCGGCATTCATGACACGTAGATTGCTTATGATGTAATCAAACTATGAACATATTAAACAACCTTGACCCTTGACTCAATAGAAACCGTTCATCTCAGTTTTATGAATGTGTGTGTCCAAAATATTGTAACAGCTGGAAAATTTGGTTGCACATAAATTGCATAAGTATTAAAAGAACACTGTATGAGATATTGTTGTTTTGCATTATAGTTATTTCTATCAAATTTGTTTTCTTCACTTGCAACATGACTTTATTTTCTTGGTCACACATTAAGAGGCATAACTTATGATTCACTGTGTTTAATTAAATTCTTAACAATACTATGTTATGAAATTCATATTTGAAGGCAATGTGTACAGTATTTAGTCATCTTTAGGATCAATGCGTACAGGATCTAGTCATCGTTAGAATCAATGTGTACAGTATTTACTCATCTTTAGGATCAATGCGTACATTATCTAGTCATCTTTAGGATTAATGTGTGAAATATGCAGTTATCTTTGTGGTCAAAATGAACAGTATCCAGTCATATTTGTGGTCAATATGTACAGTATCTAGTCCTCTTTGTGGTCAATATGTACAGTATCTAGTCCTTTTTGTGGTGAACGTGTTCAGTATTTGGTCATCTTTATGATCAATGTGTGCAACATGTCATCTTTGTGATCACTATGCCGAATGTAGCCACCTTTTTGATCAATGTATACTGTATGTGTCATCTTTGTAATTAATGTGCGTAGTGTCTAGCCATGTTTGTGATCAATGTGTGCAACATGTTGTCATCTTTGTAATCAATGTATGTATTATGTAATCATCTTTGTAATCAATGTATATAGTACGAAGTCATCTTTGTGATCAATGCGTGCACTGTGTAGTCATCCTTGTGATCAGCGTGTGCAGTATCTAGTAATCTCTGTGATCAATGTTAGCATGATCTTGTCATCTTTGTGATCAACGTGTGCAGTATTTAGTAATCTCTGTGATCAATGTTAGCATGATCTTGTCATCTTTGTGATCAATGTGTGGAGCATCTCCAGCACAGATTTGACACCTACCCAATCTCTGTCGGTAGTGGAATTACTGAAATCAACTGATATTTTGCAAAAAATCCAAGTTGAGGAAAGAGAGAGTCTTAATTTTTCTTTGTGATCAATGTGTGCAGTATCTGTATGTTTTACAGAGCGTGACAGTTTTATGTGCGTCCGTTCTTTTGTCTCTCTTTCCGGCGTGATTTTACAACATTTTCTACATATACACCGACACATCAAAGGTACACTTTAGATTTCCAATCATAGTAAACACATTTTATAATTATTTTTATTGCTATTTTAATGACATCTTTTTATCGGAAGCAGTACCCTGACATAACAGAACCCATTAATTATATCCCAGCTGGATTCCTTCAGCGGTGCACTATGACTGGACAAATTACATAACGGGGACCCCCTCAACCTGTAGTGAAAGGGTCTGCGAGTTCGCATCTTTTGTGGTGTGGGATAAATTAAATCTTAACTGGCCCGTTGACAGATGTGAGTGACCATCAGAAGGTTGAACCCCCAGTCATGGGCCTGATTGTTGAAGTTGGCATTTCACCCTTAGACCATCCAATTATTTCAAAACAGTAATAAGTAGGTCAATCTGTAATATAATATGTATTCTCATATCATGTTTTAAAACATTGTATTAAAGATGATATTTTATATAAGCAATATTGTCGTAATACATATTTTGGAGTTGTCTTAGTGAAAGTTCTTGAAACATCCTGTGACCGAATTTCAGCAATAAGCCATTCATGTGACTTTGGCATTCAAGGGGCTGAACATTGTTGCTGCTGGACAAAGGCGTTAAAGAACGGGTCTTTAGAGCCTGCTGTGCTATCTTCATGCTAGTGTAATGAAATTAAGTTAACCCAAAATCCGAAAGATGTAATTAATTTTATTCCGATTATAAAATAGCTTTTTTTGAAGTCATTCATAATTGAACGTAGAATAGTCAAAGCTCAGACTAAGAAATTTCAAGTTTAGTATGCAAAACAGACTTTTATTTTTACATTTGAACTGTTTTTATCATATTCTTCCTTGGTCAATTAATAATCAACTTTCGATAAAGTAATAATGCTTTCAACCCATTTGTATCTTATATATTATTTTGCAAATTTTCAACTTTTCTGTGGAATAACTTTCGATAGAAAGAATGAGTAACCTCAGCCCCTACATTACTCGGCATTCCTTTCTGACAGGTTCCCTCTGAAAAGTGTTTCTTTCAACGCTCTAGACGCGACGACTGACACGTGCACGAGATTTATGGCTGGAATTGTTATTTCAGTAAACATAAGAATTGCAAAGGGGCAGATAACTCTGAAATATTGTATAATATTTCTAGCATTCATCATAACCTTTGTCAATTCCAAAATCAATGTGAATAAAATTGTTTGCCACACATGAAGGGTACAAAGTCGGTCTACTATAAATATGAAAGCTGGCTTGATGTTTCAGGCGTCAAATACAGTTTGTATTAAACACAAAATGTGTATCTGTAAAGCTATAATTCAAAGTGTACGTGTGTTCGTGGGCGTACTCTCAAGTTGTAATTCAAGTGTACGTGTGTTCGTTGGCGTACTCTCAAGTTGTAATTCAAGTGTACGTGTGTTCGTGTGCGTACCTTGCTTTAATTCAAACTGTACCAGTGTTTGTGTGCGTACCTTGCTTTAATTCAAAGTGTACGTGTGTTCGTATGCGTACCTTACTTTAATTCACAGTGTACCAGTGTTCGTGTGCGTACTCTTAAGTTATAATTAAATTTACCCGTTTTACGTTTTCTCAATTTTTTCTTCCTTCTTTCTTCCATAGTTTGTAATTTATTTTTTAGTTTGTCATTCAAAATATGCAGGGTGTCTTTTTTTCAGGCGTTTGTGTTTGGTGCTTGTTTTGAAGATGTAAATTGTTTCTTTGTCCTATGAAATACCTGCTAAGCATGACGTGTCGTTTTGTGTTTGCGCCGTTATCAACTGTTGTGTTTCCACACGAATTACTGTCAAAATGTAATTTTATGGTGTTTGTGTTTGTAATATTGTCGTTGTATGTTTTTAATGTGTAGTCTAATATCGTAAAGCGCCTAGAGCTTCTACAGGTTAGGCGCTGTACTAATTCAACATTATTATTATTATTATTATTATTATTATTATTATTATTAATAATTGGGGTACACAAAGGAAACGTGACTCGGCCCCGTTTGAAACTGGCAATTTTTTTCTTCTTCTGTTTATATCTACCTACCTATCTGCTTCTCTCTCTCTCTCTCTCTCTCTCTCTCTCTCTCTCTCTCTCTCTCTCTCTCTCTCTCTCCATGCATGCATACATACATACATACATACATACATGTACGAGCAATATTTATTTTCAAGCGGTGGGGGTCACCATGACTTTGTGTACCCCAATTTATGGCAATAACATATGTGCAACAGCAAAAATAAAAACGTATGAGGGGCAACTCATCACGTGATTGAAATAAGGGGAAACCGAACACCTTGGTCAAAACCTAATTATCTTATTGATGCATGCCATGAATGACCCATGGACCGTCTGGTCAGTTAAACCAATTAAGCAGTACAAAGGACGACCTCGGCAGTGGCCGCTGACCTATGACCCTAAGAATGGACCTCTAACCCCGTCAATTCATTTAAAAAAAAGTACCCCAGAACCAGGGGCTTTCGGCAAAAGCTGACCATCGTGTCTTTTGTTCAGACTTTCCCACACACGATTTTAATAGCAAGTCCATTTTATCCACCACACAATGGACAATCGATAAAAAAATTTACACTGCCTCTGGTTTTACCAGTTGATAAGTTTTGCTTTGTGCAGAAATTCTCGCAGATGTGTTAAACAAGAATTCTGTTGATAGTAATCGTTAATATTTTTGCCATATGGATGACCCACCGATCGTCTTTCGTGATCAATGGGTATTATTACAGCCCTTAGTGTAGTCATTTTAAATGCATTTGACCCCTCGACAATAAATTAGGAAATCACTTTTTTGTTACGGGCATGTAACATATGCCTAAAAGTACCATACCCAGCCGGCAATACTCTTTTGGCGTCATGTAAAATGACAAAGATGAGAAGGGTGTTGTCATGCAATTGGCTACTCTTCTTTTGTTAATTTTTTGCAACGAGAATTTTTTGAAGAATGTGTTTCGTATGTTGCTGACATTTGTTGAGTCTCGTGTATATATTTTCCTTCTTTGAGTGTATTTATACCTTATTTAGTTTGTGACTATGTATCGGTTTCCTTTTCTTTTTTTTGCCAGCCAGTATTCTTATTTAGATTACATGTCAGTATTGTTAACATTACATTACCGGTAAATATTGTTAATATTACATACCAACCAATATTGTTAATATTACGTACCGGCCAATATTGTTAATATTACATACCAGCCAATATTGTTAATATTACATATAAGCCAATATTGTTAATATTACGTACCGGCCAATATTGCCAATATTGCATACCAATCATTACTGTTAATATTACATTACTGGCTAATATTGTCCATATTATATTACCAGCCGGTATTGTTAGTGTTATATTAACTGTCAGTATTGCTTTTGCTACATACCGGCCATTATCGCCGTATTTACTTTACCGACCAGTATTGTTAACACTGCAGCAGTGGCAAATATTATTAATATTATATTATCGGCCAATATGTTAATATTACATACCGGCCAATATGTTAATATTACATACCGGCCAATATGTTAATATTACATACCGGCCAATATTCTTTATTAGACTGCCATATTTATAATTTTTCCGTAACTACATATGTGTCCATTATTCGAGTCATAACATTATATCGGATTTCCGTTTCTTTTGTTTTACTATTCCTAACTTCTGATTTCTTTTTCGCTTTTTTCCCTTCTTTTAATTTGAAATGTTTACGTTTTTGGTTGATTGGAATTAATGACGTATGAAATATACTTTTTTGTCTTTACGACCCACTTTTGAATCTCCAAAGTATATTCACACTAGCATACTTTTGTTAAATGTAGTGTAATGGTATTCAAAGGATACATGTTCTACTGTGTCAGTGCAGCTTGTTAAAAAGTTCTATTTCGCACTCTACTGGGAATCGAACATGGAACTGCAAGTTACGTCATCCATTGCCGTGTTTGCGCGTACCATCATTCATACAATCCGCTGGAGAGAGAGAGAGAGAGAGAGAGAGAGAGAGAGAGAGAGAGAGAGAGAGAGAATTTTAATCGGTTGTATTTTGTTTCACGTTTGTGCAACCTATACAGTTCCCTGCTCTGACTGTAAATAAAGGCACGAACTGCATGGACTCTTGTCTGTGGCAGGTAGGGCAGTTGAATCGTCGTGCCAAAAAATCAATACTTTGGCTTTGAGGACCGAATTCGCATGGTGTGAAATAATGGTTCTCAAGTTTGTTTTTGTGGACAACCTGAACATTGCTGTCGGAACCGTTAACAAACTATTGTAAACCTTTCCGCAGACCACCTGATTGGAGTTCGCAAGCCACCTGTGGTCAGCGTACCACAGCTTGAGAACCTCTGGTCTAAACTTTACTGACAAAGGTCACGTTGACATTGTATTCTTGTAGCCTGAAACTAGTGAAGTTGGCAATGTGTCCGATTTTGATAAAAGAGTAATGTGGACTTGTTAGACAATAATGTTAAAGACAGTTAGACAACTACTGTTGGAGTTATTTGTTATGTATAGTCAACGTTTTTCTCTCTCTTTCCCATTTTCGTCCATTTCAAGTTGTCAACATGTAAATATGTAACCGTCGTTTCTTTCTCTCCATCGTCTCACATGTTCTTGTCTCATTTATACATATTAAACGCACACAATAATACTTCTTCTCCACTGTTCAAAATAATATTTATATAGTATTCTCTCTTTCGTTTTCTTTCATATTAGACCATCCTGCCCTTTGTTATTGCATTGGCGGGAAGAAGCAATATTCGGATCTATTTATTCGGTCGGTGTACACTCTGCTAGCATTTTGCTTTAAATTTTGTATGCTTGGCAAACGCATTCTCGTGTAGCTGTGATCATTCCATGCACCTTATTCTGCCATTTTCGGGAATGAGTGCATGAGAGAGAGAGAGAGAGAGAGAGAGAGAGAGAGAGAGAGAGAGAGAGATACTGTAATGGGTTTCATATTGCACAGCAAATTATTTATATTTTGAGGTGCAACAGAATATCGGAAACACTTCTGTCTGAAATAAGTTACGACGATATCAACGTATATAATTACTATGTGTGTGTGTGTGTGTGTGTGTGTGTGTGTGATCTGGATTTTTAACAACGTTTCAGTCATATCACTACGATATCTGCAGTGTGGCAGGTCCCACCCAGTCACATTATCCTGATACTAGGCCGTCCAGTCCTAACACTACCCTCTTAATGCTGAGCGCCAAACGAGGCAGCTGCTAGTACCAGTTTTATGTCTTTGGTTGACTCGGTGAGATAAGTTAGGACGATATCAACAGCTATAATCACCGTGTTTGAAGAACTCGTTTGTTTTGTGATACGACACCGTATTTGAAGAACTCTTTTGTTTTGTGATACGACAATTCCAGAGAGTAGGATGCTGCTGAACGAAGGCGCACTCAAATAGTAAAGCACTGTACATGTAGGGCAAAGGGAGGTAAATAGAAAACAATATGTGTACACCATAGTCAGGAGTTACATCCCTTGACCTAGTAAATTCATTGTAGTGTTCGATCAATGTGACCTCCGTTTGACATCAAGCAAACATCATGTAAAATATCATTAAAATTATTCTTGCCAAAAAATTATACATCATAACTTTTTGAAACAAGTAATATTAATTGGCAGATTGAAATTACGTAATTTAAAATAAGTGATGAAGAATAAAAAGAATGTACTCAAATAGAATATATAAATTACTCAATATAGAAACAAATATCTCAAAGCTCACTCTGTATTAAAATATATCTCTCACTACTCACATTATATTGAAGTTCTCATAGCTCACTCCATATTGAAAAAAATCTCTTTATAGCCCTGCATCCTGAAATAAATCTCTCACAGCTGACTCTAAATTGAAATAAATCTCTCACAGCTGACTCTAAATTTGAAATAAATCGCTCAAAGCTCACTTGAGAATCTCATAACATTGACATAATAAATCAGGGGAGAGTGACATGAGACACAAGTACATAGTTATTTGCATAACTGTTTAATCAACATTGCTCGAAAGAATATATATATATATATATATATATATATATATATATATATATATCCTTGAACTGTACGAAGAGTAAAACTGCATTGAAAAAAGGATCACGAAGACAGGAAAGACAGGTTTGTAATAATCTTCTTCCATAAGTCCATGTAGTGATATTATATACACAAAATTATATATATATATATATATATATATATATATATATATATATATATATATATATACAAAGAATACATATCGTATGGTGAAAAACAGTCCTTTCAAGTGCACTGGATCCAGCAAGGGATCACGTGTGTCAGGGATTGATTAGGATAAATGCAATAAACTGACAACGAACAGTTACATACTAGATATTAGTTGTGCACTGCTAGTTGTCAGTTTATTGCATATATATATATATATATATATATATATATATATATATATATATATATATATATATATATATATATGTTAATTCTCTCAAAATTCATTAAGAAATGTTGCTTCTCCAAAATTCTCCATTCCCTGTACTAGCTCATGCAGATCTGATGATGACGAAAATAGAGACCTTTGAAAGGAAATGTTCTGTCTGTGGCTAAAACATGTAAACAGAAGCTGAGAATCCACGTACCTTAAAGAAATGAAATAGTTAGAGTCTATGTCCCTTAAAGAAAGGAAAACAACGTTGGAGTCTATAAACTTTAAATAAATGAATACAATAGGAATCCACGTCCCTCCAAGAAATGAAAACAGTTTCAGTCCATGTCCCTTAAAGAAATGAAAACAATGCTGGAGTCCATGTCCCTTAAAGAAGTGAAAACAATGCTGGAGTCCATGTCCTTTAAATAAATGAAACCAATAGGAATCCACATCGCTTAAAGAAATGAAAACAATGCTGGAGTCCATAAACTTTAAATAAATGAAAACAATAGGAATCCATGCCCCTTCAAGAATTGCAAACGACGCTGGAGTCCATGTCCCATAAAGAAATGAAAACAATGCTGGATCCCATGTCCCTTAAAGAAATGAAAACAATGATGGAGTCCATGTCATTTAAATAAATGAAAACAATAGGAATCCATGTCCCTTAAAGAAATGAAAACAATGCTGGATCCATGTCTCTTAAATATATTGAAACAACGTTGGAGTCATCAGTCACTTAAAGAAATCAAAACAATGCTGTAGTCCATGTCCCTCCACACCCAATTTGTCACAAATTTTGCTATAGTTAACAAACTTCAGCCAGAGAAGCAGGAATTTTGTGCACCATACCTGTAATCGATTGTAATATGTACAAACATTACTCACAGCAGCATGCATCTGTACCTACCTACCTACCTACATACATACATATATGTATACATACATGAACGTCTATATGTTACAAGATGTGCGATTGAATTTATTGCCGCTAAATATAATAAATCTTGCTTTAAAAACGAGCAAACGTATAAACATCGCGCAGTCGATTTGCTGAGTGGATAACGAATAATATTAATTATGTTATGTATATTTACTTTTCATTGTTATTTTTATCATTAAGTGTTATGTATAATTGTAGTTATAACTGACCGTGCCAAAACTCAGCTTCATTGTGTACATGGCTAGGGTCTTTTATTCTGTGAACAAGATAGTGCAAAACTTATATTTCTCTGTGAGTGTATATATATATATATATATATATATATATATATATATATATATATATATATATATATATATATATATATATATATATACCTCCAACATAGAGAACGGCCAAACCACTTCTATACGCTCAACTGGACATTCGCCATTGCCATCTACTTCCGTTAGATACTTCTTAAATAATTCCTGTCCCTTGCTTTCGCTTATATTAAGGCGCTCCGGTGCCTTTCGGCCTTTCTTCCCACTGTCTAGGTGGACGGAACGGTAATAAACAGTAGCTTCCTTTACTCCGCTTTTGTCCGATCTTATCTCACACATAGTTGCCGTAGACGAAAGCTGACTCGTAGGCAGAAGTTCACAACCAAGCAAAAGGTTAATCAAAGTGCTCTTTCCAGCAGTGGTTTCACCTAAAAAATATTAAGAAAAACATGTATTATGTTCGCTTGGACACAAATTCTTTCTCACGGGATTACATGCTATTATTATGTATATTTAATCTATATTGTGTGATTAACAACTGACAATGATTGTCAATTGTACTTTAGATTATGGTCACTCATGAAGAGAATTGGCAGATCTTTTGGGGGCAATGGCACATAGAAACGTTGTATAACCTATAGTCTATAATATGCACATGGACTGCCCAGAAAAATTGAAAACTTATGAAAACGCACAGGGCAAATGTACAAGTTAATTGTTTGAGTTGAATAAAAAGTAAGAATTAGGGCATGTACATTTTGCCTTCTTCCAATTTCAAATCTATTTTTTTCCTTCCTTTTATGTGCTATTACTACTATAGTTACAAACTAAGTAACAGACAGAAGCAAAACAAACAAGGTTTGTAAAACATAACAAATTATTTCATTATCAAACTTATAAAAGGAAAACGTAACAGGAACTTACAGTATTATGAATTAAATCCAAAATAATCCTAATTAAATTATATTCAAGTCCAAAAGAATCTAATGTTCGACTGAATTTCTGCGAACAGTTATGGTTTATGAAAATGGCATTGTCCAGAAATCCTTTGACAAATTCATCATAGTTCCAGATTAAATTTTAGTCCAATGAGCACTTTGGAATTCCAATGAATAATCCAGACAAATGTTTCCTCTCAGATAATATGCAAACACAACATTAAATACCTCTGCAGACTGATGCTACAAGTACATAAGAAATAAGACTGACTAACGTTTTCCAGCTCCACGTACTTATATACCAGAGTAAGTGGTGAAAATGCATCTTCCTCTTACTGCCTACGTTACATTTTGCAAACATCCCACATAGTAAAAGAACCCACCTGACCTAACCCATCGAGTGGGAAATAACTTAATTTTTCTACTAACTCACATGACCCCACAAGCCAACGAAAATTTCCCTCAGACCTGTCGACAGGCTTTATTATAAATATTATTAATGATCATAAACACTTACGGCTTCAACTATTTATAGATCTTACACAATCTACTATCTTGATATCTTAAAAAAGAATTTTATAGCAGTCTACAAAAGTGCTACCTAATATCTTGGCCATATATGATCAGTCATAACAATTACATATAATGTAGACGAAATCATGTACCAAGAGTTACAAAAATTATAGATATATCTAATGGTGCAAAAACACGACTGTATAACAACAAAAACAATAACAATATCAACAACAATAATAATAATAATAATAATAATAAGAAGAAGAAGAAGAAGAAGAAGAAGAAGAAGAAAAAGAAGAAGAATATGGGTTTAGATTTAGTGCTTGACGTTTGTACGTGACTGAAGGTAGAGCTTTTGCATACCTGACTTTTGTCATGATTTGTGGTTAAGGGTTGTGAATGGAGTTCATGCCTACCTGATTTTTGTTATGCTTTTAAGTAGTAAACAAGATGTTGAGTTCAAGAGTTAATGGAAGTTTGGATTTCCAAAACAATCTCTTACGTTTTAGGTCAAAGGGGTACTGGTATATATAGAGGCTTTGTAAACAATTATTCAATCCTATTTTATGATCTGTCTGAGGAATAATTTACAAATGTGTTGAGATATAATTAGAAAGAGATTATTTATTTAAAGTATTCATTGGAATTAAGAAGTGCGCATTGCCATTTTGGACTAAATCGCTACTTTGGGATTACTGAGAACTCTTTCAAAAGATATTGTAGATTGTATCATTGTGGTTTATCAGGACATTCAAGAGCATTGAAATTTAGTCGGAACATTCAATAATTTTGGATTTGTAATAGGACATTTGGGATTATTTGGGATTTATTTCACAATCACAATAATAATAATAATAATAATAATAATAATAATACAGTTCCATGCACGACATAACAGGTTAACCTCTAGTGGAATCCACTGATGCTTTGTTCTAGTGCTTTTAAGTTCAGTGACTAACGCATACCTGTAATACCTTATTAACTGCTTGCATTTGAACTATTGAATTATTTCCCCTATTAGAGCAACAATTTTTAGCAATACCTCACACAAATCGGGGAAATCTGGAGAACATTTTATTCTTTTTCCAATCAAGGAGCAACAATCGGATTACACCCGTTCTACATACCTGCAATGAGAATGGTGCACTCATTTTTGCTGAGTTCTGCCGGTCTATCTTGGAATTGTTTATCGATTTCTGAAGAAAATAGATACATCAATTATTTTGATGCTTTTGTTGTATTTGATACTGTTTATCATTAAATACCAATCGCTCAAACTCTCTACATTGATGTTATCAAATGCATTACATTCTTTTCGTCCGACTTTGAATGGTGTTTTTGCATAGTTTCAAATTATGATAGAAAGTAGACATTAATTGCTTGCTTTTGTTTCGCTCATATATTAGATACGCTCATATAGGTACTGCAAGAAAGAGTTTTCTACAGTACGGATTAGAAGCCCCCCCCCCGGGAGTAAAGTGTATTTACAGATAGAAATTTCGTATTATACCCTGGTAACATTTATCACCTTTCCCGGGGCTTAGTACCTGGGCCCCTATCTGGATTCCATCACCCATACTCTTTGCCTAGTGGTTGACACCCTCTCTAAACGATATTTCCGTATCCACAACTGAATTATAGAACTATCTAATTTAAGTTTCCAACTTACGTCTTCAAACTATCTTCTCTTGTGGTCACATTCCTAATGGGACCTATTTTCGATGTAAAGTAAGTAAGTGTCACGTTGTGAAGACAACCCTCATGTACACAACTTACCTGAGGTGGAGAATGTTACCACGATATTGGCGACTGACCTTTGTTGCGCAAGATTGCGGCTTGAATCGACACTGGAGGGAACAAAGGGGCGGCTATCTTCAAAGGGACGAAGTAACTGGCAAAACCGGAATAGGTTGTTTATTCACACCCAAGCGTTGGCCTAGCCGCGAGAGAAAGAAATTTGACATGCGCGTGAGAAACTAGGGAAACTACAGTCCAAAGAGGCCCAGTATCAAATCAGGGCTGAGTTAGGGAAATATGGGCGGGGCACCTGTCCGTAGCAGACCCTTATTCTACAGGTCATTTTACGATCACTTCAGTACTCGCCAGGATTTTGACCAACGCAGAGATCTAGTACGTTAGGGAGTGAATTCTAACAGGCGTACTCTGAATGCACAGCATTCATAAAAGGGAGAGCGGGAATTCAGACTTCAAAAGCTTCCTAAAGGTAAGAATTCTTCGCCCGAATTTGTTGAGCATTACTAGCTGAGAGTTGTGAGTTTATATGTAGTATGTAAATATTGATTACTAGAATTATGTTGGTACGTAGAAGTTACCTTTATTAGAGTTAATCTCACCTATGTGTTTTAGTTATTTACCTATCGCAACGTTCTGTAGAGAAATAAGTAGTATACAAGATTGAATTACGTAGATAGTTTGCCTGTGATCGGAATTAATTGTGTAATTTGCTGCTGTGTGCATCGTATTGAATTATTGCATTTATTAATGAGTTATGTTTGAACTTATATTTGTTTTAATTTTGAATTTGAATACATAGTTGTGAACTATACAGAGTTAAGCATGTTGGTCTTGTGAACGTATCGTGAAGTATCTGCATATTTGTATTCGTGGATGCACGCAGGATTTTTTACGGGGGGGGGGTCAGGACTTTGTGCAGGGGTGGGTGGGCAGGATTTTTTCAGGGAGGGAGGTCAGTCAGTCACGGCCGAGAGAGTTGGTATAAGAAGCAGTCTGAAACTAAAGCTAATATTTATTAAGCGTTTTGAACAGAATCTTGTGACATATTTTCAGCTTCATTTGCATGATCAAACTTGTCGGAATTTATATATATATATATATATATATATATATATATATATATATATATATATATATATATATATATATATGCAGTATGATTTCCAGGGGGATCACGTGACCCCTTGACCCATACTGCGGGCGCCACTGTTTGTATATGAACATTGTGTGTACCTCTTGATTTGTAAGGAAAGGAATGCGTCTGATTGTTGTGATGTTGGTAGTTACTATATCGAGAATTAATAATGTTTACTCATGTCACGGAAGTTGTTGATGTATGTATCAGGAGTCGTTAATACCGTTGTTGTATTATTGCCCTTATTTTATCGTACAAGCCTGTGCGAAATATTTCGATGTGAGTGTATGAGTGACCTGATGATTTTAATCGCCTTTATGCTGATGAAAGGTTGTGTGAGGGAGCAGCAGGAAGGGTGAACCCTACAAATTGGTTTCGAGCAAGTTTTTCATAAAATAAAGGTTCCTACAGAGGCTGAAAAATAAGGTCAATAACGCTAAACCGAACCTCCTAACTTTTATTATTACCGTATAGTTTGAAAAACGAATAATAAATTGTTTGGGTTAGCTCATTTTGTTATTTTATTTTTGACTTTTTTGTTTTTATGTTATAATGCGTTTAGTTTACTCGCCGGGTCACTTAATTTTTGTCGTTCACCCTGCCTGCTGCTGTAATTAACCAAAGATTTTATCTAGACCTATACGATATCTGGATCTTGGGTCATGTAGATTTATTGTAATAAATCCGAACGGAACAGCTTGTGCTTTTGAAAATAAGTTTTTAAACTTAATCATATCCATATCTCCTGAACACCAAGTATAATAAATATTCTGTAAAGTATAATTATCTACTCCATTAAACACAACCAAAATATTGCAGTTGTCTCTGATCACTTTAGGTATTTGTGTATAACGCTGAGTGACGTATATAACATCTGTATTCTTGTGTCTACCTCGAGAAAATATTCTAGCTGGATTTGTTTGTCTGTCCAACATAACGTCATCGTACACCACTAAATTATTAATAAATCCATCTATGTCATCTACAGATGGAGCCTCATCAATATCGGTGATAAAGTCAACAATATCATTACCGTCTTCATTCAGCAATTTTGCATTTTCATTAAAATCTTTAAGTACTTCGTAACAGTGTTGATCATCTACGGATGGTGCTACTAAATACAATTTACTCCATTTTAACCACCGCATTATTAAATTTAATAATAGTTGTGTTTTACCGGATCCAGATGGACCTATTATAATCATCCTTATCGAATTTGGTAATGCTGGGTGATGCTTCACTGGCTCCTGTTTTCGTGTCGCCGAAAAGTCAATTATATCCATATAATAAATAATATGAGTCTATATTGTATTCGGTGTAAAATTCCTACACCCACTGCTGAACTAACTACAATAACAACAAAAAATAAACGACGTGCTCTGACGGGTAAATGTGTAAAATGTGGTACCAAGAAATACAAATTTGTTAAAACAAAGACAGGTGGAGATATAGCCGCTTTATTAGGAAAATTACCTGGAACTCCGTGGGCTAAATATCCGGGGGAAAAACACTTACCAGGATATAATTATTGCGGTCCTGGAACTCGACTCGATATCCGACTTGATAATCAAGATCAACCAAGACCAGGAGAGCATCCAGTAAATAAGATTGATAAAGCGTGTCATGTTCATGACGTTGCGTATAAAAATAAAGATTTACAACAAAGGCATCTCGCAGATGTAAAATTGATTCATGCATTAAATTCTATACCCAATAAATCTGTCAGAGATAAATTAGCTACTTTTCTAGTAAAATCTGCCATGAAAAGTAAAATAATGTTAGGGGCTGGTAATTAATTATATAAATATTATAATGGAATCCATTTATTATAGCCCAAGAGGATATTGGAGAGGCAGATCAGCTATTAGTAAATCATCTGAAGCAGCAAAAGTCTCACGTTCTGTTGCTGCAGCGTGATTAGCACGACAGGCAATATGGCAAATTTATCTACCACCACCTAAAAAAATTCAATATGCACATTTTGATGTCAGCGTCCCTAATGAGGTTCATCAAGCAGATATTTTATTTTTACCACACGATACTATTAAAATTGGTAAACGTCAATCACGCACATACAAATACGCATTAACTGTCGTTGATGTTGCAAGTAGATATAAGGAAGCTGAACCATTATCAACAAAGACAGCGTTTGAAGTTTCATCTGCGTTTGAACGAATTTATCAGCGAGGACCATTGCGATGGCCACAGTTATTACAGGTTGATCCTGGCAAAGAATTTCTTGGTACAGTATTATCGTTAATGAAAAAACGTAACGTTAAAATCAGACGAGGACATACTGAAATTCATCGTGATCAGGCAATCGTTGAACGATTTAATCGAACACTTGCCGAGCGGTTATTTGGATACCAATACGCAAAAGAAATATCTACTGACTTTAAGTCCGGTGAGAGATCTCGTGAATGGGTTGCGAGGTTACCAAGTGTGATAGCTGCATTAAATAACGAAATTACTCGTTCAACTTCAATGAAACCTTCTAATGCGATCACAAAAAATATATACCCCGCAGTGATGACAGACATCAACCTCAACCAATATTAGGTAATGTAACTGTAAGATATTTATATGAACCTGGCGAACTTGAAGGTGGTAAAAAAAAGAGCAACCGATCCTATATGGAGCGTGACTACACATACAATTTCTAGTGTAGTTAGATCTACTGGTAGACCTCCAATCTATAGATTAGATTCTACAGCCCCTCAACGTGGATTTGTACGTGAACAATTACAGGTTATCCCTGAAGACACACAATTACCACCACATACAATTACATAACCAGAACCTCTACGTCGATTGTATTCAAGACAGGTCAGCATCACATTATCACGTATATGACCAAGATCACTATTAATTCTGTCTACGGTAAATTGTCTTGGATTATTATTCGAATATTGCCATAACATATTACAGTTACAACTTGCACAGTTATTATTCTGTTGTGTTTTTAGTTTTATAATAAATTCAACATCAATATCAAAGTCACGCTTATTTTTTTTATCGCACTGCTTATAACCAGATAGTTTTTTTCTTATTACGTCATTATTAATAGTTTGATCATTATTTTCTGTAAAATTCATAATAACCCTATGTAGTTGAGATATTCGTCTGACTCTAGAAACTGCGAGATAGACTAAATTCGACCATTCGATCCGATCATCTATAATCCAGATATTTGTATCGGAAATAGTTAATCCCTGTGATGAGTGAATAGTTATAGCACATCCTAATGTCCACGGTGATTTATTCATATTCAGCGCATTCTCAACGACATTAATATCGACTAAAATAATATCATTCAAGACGAGATTCTGTATTCCACCACCAGGAATTTCAACATCAATATTCTGTCGTCGAGTATCTGCTGGGCGATAACATAATGGTACAGGTAAATCTGAAAACTTTTCTTTATGTAACATAAATAATTTATCCTGTAGTTCATCACGAACTATCTTTCTACTTGCAACTATTAAATCAGCGGGATTCCATAAATTTAGAAAATTATTCATAGAAGTCTCTGGAATTACTCCTCGCATTATCTCACATCGTACTCTGTCTGGCTGAAGTCTGATTAACCTTTTAAATTCCTTCAGCGGTTCATCAATAGCTCTATGGTCATCATTTATTTCTTCATAATAATCTACGCTATTCTTCAGCCATTCATGTGGAGACTGTCCAATAAAAGGTGGTGGTTGACCATGATCACCGCACATTATTATAGCAGTATTTTTCGTCAATAGCCAATCAAGAAATGTTTTTAATATTTCTAACGACACCGTGCATACCTCGTCCCATATAATATATTTAGGTATATATTTTTCACCCATTCGCTCAGGAGTCCATGTGTCTCCACACCATCTAAAGAAACTATGATAAGTACACGATTTTACTCCTCGCTCTTTTATTTCTCTGGCGAGTTTATGTGTCGGTGTCAAAACAATTATATCCGAATTATTATTCACGAATAATTTAATCACACGCGTTGTTTTACCTGACCCTCCACACCCATTAAGATAAACGGTTTTATATCTAGCCACAGGATCGTACACAGATGGTGCTGATGACTTTGATATTTTATTATTTTTGTGATATATTTCCTTAATTTCAACGTCGGCGGATTCAGAATAACTAAGTATATTTTCTTGTTTTATTCTCCATGACCCCCCTTCACCATTACCAAGTAGCGGTTTTAATAAATCCGTATATTTTTTATTTATATAAAACGAATCCGTTGCGACTCTGACAGAATCACGAGGAAATCTATTTATCATAGACATTAGATTTATAGAAACATATGCCAACATAGATGATCTTAAATGAGTAAATTGTGGTGAGTCACCATGAAGATAACTCACAATTGTACCTAGTTTGGTTCCGTCTTACAAATAAGCATTACTCCTATTTATAAATGTATTTTTTTCTGTTGTATCAGCAATTATAAAATCGAGTTCAGCATCGTCCATAATCAATCTTGTACAGTGTCTTTTATGATCATAGGCTCCTCCTTGAGTAAATTTACCAATTATCTTTCTACCAAGATCTTTTGCAAATTTTTCATCATGCTCGTCTCTGCATTTACGTATATTATTAGTGATTTTAATAATGTCATCTTCATTAAGATTAGGAAATTCTTTCCTGGCATCATCAATATTAAATCTATTTGGTTCTGGTAACCAAACTTGTTTCTGTGGACTATACGATATAATCGCCTCACTCACCTGTAAAGATATTAAAATTCCAACATCAAGCATATATCGCAATAATACTATTGGAACCCAACATCGCTCTGAAAAATGTCTTCCAAACCAAATATAAGTAATCGGATGGAGATTTTCTGCAAATTCGAATGATTCTACATGAGCAAATCCGGTTAAGTCAAAATCTGGTAAATGTCCGTTTATCGCAACCCTGGTCATCTCGTGTGATGGATGTCCGAATCTCTTAAAGTATTCAGAACATTCTCCGTATCCAAGAAAACTTCCAGGATAACACGCTACCATATCGACGGATATAACGTCATTACACTTATATTTAGTATTCCATAACCCTCCGTGTCCATATTCTACACAGCTTTTCTTGACATCTTCAAGAAATTCCGATCGTGTTGGTTTCCATAAATTTTTTTCCTGAGCGAAATGAGCCGCTACAGATGGAACAGTAAAACAATTATTTAATAATTGTCTAACTTTGACATCGTCTGAAGTATATTTCAGCGCAAGATTTTCCATTTCTACATTAAGAGATTCTATACGGTAAATATCACCATTAGGCCGTACAAATTGATCGTAATGATCATATTCTGAACTTTGAAATAACCAAACGGACACAGGGTCACTTTTGCTGATATTTTTGATAAAATCAAATATATGTCCATCATAAAATTTAACCGCTCTATCTCGTGGAAATATTGTTACTGCTGAGGTCCACGCATGCGAATTATGATCAATAATATCTATTGGAGCTCCATTTTTGTGTATTTTGGTTTATATAAAATCTCTCCCGTCAGCGTCTTTACTGTTATTGGAAATCTTAATTTCTTTTCTAGTTCAGCGACATCTTTGATAGACGCTCCGGTATCTTTAACTGATTCTGCCCAAGTATTTATTTTTTTACGCCTTAAATCTGTTAAACCATTACCACGTATCGCGTTTGTAAAATGTTCTGTAACTCGTTCAGCTACACAGCTTATTCTTGACTCTGACAGTTTCATAGGCTTTAGATCCCCGACGTCAGGTTTATTATTAAGCGGATATATTGCATATACAACTGCAGTCACAGGGTACCCCCGTTCATAATATACCTTATCAATACCAGTCAGTATTCCGGGCTTAGATTTATTATTTAAGAGAACAATATTATTTCCTGATTGTATGCGTACTGGATCGCGCTTGTCACGAATAATCCAAATATCTTCTTCTGTATTTACAATAAATTTTATTAAAATAAAATATTTTTTATCATCAAGGTGATTAATAATTACTTTTCCTCGTTCGTCATTCATCATATTAGTAACATTTCCAACTCTGAATGTTGACCATACATAAGCAGCGCCATCGTCACGAAATTCCTTCTTGGCTTCACGAATACGTTCGGTTATATCCTCATTTGTTAAAGCTAGATCTTGCATCAAAGTACTAAATTTATATTCTGATAGTCTGTCAAGATCGAATCTAGCAGGGGAAGGTACAATTGCCGATAATTCGTTCATATAATTAAGACAAGTATTTAAATTAAAATTTTAGTATATATATAATGTTTGAAACAAAGAACAAATGTGCTTGGCTCAAAATTGGATATACTTCTCCTTGTAATAAATCGTGTGTGAACAAATATTGCGGATATCATGCACAAAGTATCAAAAATGGAAGTACAGGACCAATACCGTGTATTCAGTGTGGTGTTGGAGTCAGAGGAAAAACTCAATTGTGTCTAAAATGTGGCGGAAAAAAATACAGGGAATTAAAACGATATTATGACCAAAAAAATAATACTTCGTCAGGTAAATCTCCTATACAAACCGTAGAAGATTATCTGGTTAGATTTCAAAACAATGATTTAGACAAATAATATTATATATAAATGGAGCAAAACGAATTTGTGAAACATCCAATAATAAAAAATTATGAGGCGTCTCGAGATGGTGTAATCAGACACTGTAAATCAAAAAATCCAGTCGGTAGTCTTAATAATCATGGTTATCTTAGATTTACTGTTAATGGCAAGAAAAATTATTACTCACATAGATTTACCTACGAGTGTTTTTTTTGGAATAATCAAAGATGGATATGTGGTTGACCACATCAACGGCAATAAGCTTGATAACTCACTTGGAAATCTACGAATTACTACACAGAGTCAAAATTTTAAATCCGGAAACACTGGCGGCGCACGATTTGCAATATCTGTTAAATCTGTAAATGTAGATGGTGAAGAAATTGTGTTCAAGTCAATGAATGCAGCTGCCAGATATTTTGGTATTTGCATGCCTTCAGTAAAACGTGTTGCAGATAAAATATACAAATCAGCATATTCATTCAAATACGATCAGCGGATAATATTTGAATATATCTAACTCTGTCTTCCTAATAAATAAATTGTATATAGTTTGACTCTATATTTTGCCATGGATACCTTCACCGTCACTGCTCTCGGTGTCACTTTCACTTTTGACAGAATCAAAT
Organism: Megalonaias nervosa; assembly: GCA_016617855.1. NCBI lineage: Eukaryota > Metazoa > Mollusca > Bivalvia > Unionida > Unionidae > Megalonaias > Megalonaias nervosa. Next base: position 72,735 of record JAECUM010013960.1, read on the forward strand.
AACATAATCTTTCTTAACTGCATTACACGATTATCCACGATCTTCTTTTTCTCGTATTCACGAGATAATTCGGATCTAATATTTTCGATCGAACGTGCAAGAGGCGCAAATAGCTTTACCTGCTTTTCATTTACCACCCCCAATGATTCAAGCATAGACTGATAAATTGATTTTACGAATTTATAATTGGATGGTAATGTGTATTTATTGTCAGTTTTTCTTTGTTTTAATATTTCATAATCGCATAATATTTTTTCAGGATCAAGATTATCAGATAGATTTATTCCGTTATGTTTTAATTTTTTAATAGCAGAAATAATATCATTAATGTTTTCTTGGTTCATTATATAATAATTATTTCTTTAAAATAAAAAATAATATCAGTCTCTGAATAATTATTTAAAAAAATGTAGTCCCCATAACCCCATGTGAACCTCTAGGTTGTCATATGACATCCTAGCAGGATCAGAAGGTCAGGGGACTGTTTTTTGAGGATGATTATGATTATATACAGATGATTATGATTATATACAGATGTTTATGATTATATACAGATGATTATGATTATATACAGATGCTTATGAATATATACAAATGGTGATGATTTTGATTTTTGCAGACGGCACAAACATAAACTTATCCTAATGATATATGATTGTATGAACATGAATATATACAAATGGTGATGATTTTGATTTTTGCAGACGGCACAAACATAAACTTAACTATGGACGGAATACAAGGGGGGGATTTATCTACGTCCAACAGATTTTATACAACTCCCCCCATATAAACCCCGGGGAGTGCAAAATTGCACCCACCACGTGGTTACATGGTGGGAAAGTTGTATTATTTTTCTGTTGGGTTTCGTACCCCCCAATTAAATAGCATCCGTCGCCAAATGCAAGATAAAATACCTTTAGCATTTTTGGAGACTCGAACACACGAGAGTCTGCACAACTTCGATCTACGTCCAACCGTTTTACCACTTCGGCTATCACTCTCTTATGAATAATACAGTTAAATTTAAATATATATATATATATATATATAATATTTGCGCTGTCTCACAGAACTTGTATTACTAATAGAAATGTAGAACTGTACTTCAATTTTTCAAAATTCATAAAATAATTGCACGTATGAGTTATAGTTCGTTAAGGTAACAGACAGACGGACTAATATGCTTTGTTCGATACACGTATATACAACTGGGTTTGTACAGGTAACGACGTAGTAGTAAGGGAAATAATCGTTTAATTTACTCCGCAGAGAGAGATAGCCGAGTTATCTCGCTTTATTATATATACAATTGCTTTAATCATAGAAATTGATTATTATTCATGTATTTACTAATCAGCCCCTGATTATTTAATCGGACGTTCTATGAGCGTATATACAAATTAATATTAAGAGACTCTTATCTTAGATCCAAAATGTTTCCTGCCTGGTCGGTGAGTTTGAAATTTATTCTTGTCAGAAATGGATTATGTACACGTAAATAAATTGGATTAATTGGCTCAGACACAATTAACCACCCAGGCGGATCTTTAAGACTAAATGTATATAGTATATACCCCTGTTGGGTCTGGTTAGATTTTGAAAGATCTACTTGATAACTGTCATCAATTACGTCACATACTAGATTGACCGCGATCGTAGATGTTATATTAACAATACCAGGTGAGATATGGCGGCCTCCACCATGTGGATCATTATTATATTTAAGAATAGTTGGTGTAGGTATTAATTTTTTCCATGAATCACATATTCTTTTAAAGTGTTCATCGATAAGATCATTAACGGACTTCTTTAGCTCTTCAGAGTTAAATCCAGGAATTACAAATGTTGGTAGCTGTTCTTCTGTGATTCCATAATATTTAAGAAATACTGTTTTAAATAAGTGTTTATAGCTTACACGCTGAATAGGATCATCTTCATTAACTATATAAGTACTATGAAATCTATCTACCGGTACGTTTAATGTTTTTTCTCTGTCAACGATAGCCTTATTTACATATTCTTAGTCTGATGCAACCTGATTCAAATGTTGTATTGTTTCAATTATTTGATTTTTTAAGTCATCGTTGTAGGAAGTGCTAATGCTAGAAAATAAATTTCTTAGATCATTAAGTACACGTCCGTGTTCAGATTTAATTGGTCTTGATTTTGAGTTAATTTCTTCAACATTATTGTTGCTATTCTTGTTGTACCTTTACCCCGAACGAAATCTATATAATGAGTATGCTGTGCATAACCACGATAAGCATCCGGAGTCTCTATAAACGGATAAGTTTTTCGATATTCTGGAGGTTTTATAAATTTTTCAACATCTACGACAAAATCAGATCTATGTGGTTCTGGTGGTCCTTGATAAACCGGTGGATCTTCAGGCCAACCTAATACTGATCTAATCGAACTTTGATAAATATCCACGGCATAATCAGGGGAATTTATTTCAATAACCGCTGATAATGTCGGTTCGTAGACAGTAATTGTTATTTTTGATTCTTTTCCTGTAATAGATTTAATTCTGCGTTGGAACTCATCATTAATCTGCTCTATTTGATAACTGCCCGTTGGAATAGCAACTACTTGCCAATCAGGAGTTCCATCAGGCTTATTCTTATTGGTGAATACTAATGAATTATTTGGCTGTAGTCCACCAAATGGTTTTGATCTAATATTTGGCCAGCTATAATAAACCCGTAACTGTGCTAATGCTATTTCTTTTGCAGGAATTGATGTTGGAAAATTGACACTAAACTCAGGATTGGTCGAACTTAACGATATCATAGTAGTTTTTGACGGAGTAGTATTAGTAACGATCTGCTGAAGTAACTCCCTGTCTGTCATTATTATTATTGTTGTTATTTAATTCATTAAAATCATTAGCGATCACCTTAAATGCGTCATCATAGGTTTTCATAATCATAGCAAATTCAGTATCGGATATTTCACCATCACTGACACACGAAGAAACGTACAAAGATAGCTTAGAACATGCCTCTGCCACTGTATGTAATTTAATCATATAATCGTGCAATTTAGCATTTGTACAAGTATCTATCTTTTTGGCTATAATACCGAGAACACCAGCAATAGTCGTTGATGCTGAAACAATAATGGTTTTAACAGTAGGTGCTGTCATCGTCAACATTGATAATAATAATCCTGTTCCAGCAATAACAGCAGAAACCGAGTAAACAACTACATCGATGACAACTATACGTCTTTTGCATTTTTTTATTTTCGTGTTATAATAGTCGATAAAATTATTTAGTTTAGTGAGACGCTCACATACTTGATTGCATCTGTAACGTTGAACGTCGATGCGAGACTGAGTTTGATCCATTATACTAACAAAGTCATTTAATTAAGTTTCAGCTACGAATTCTAGGCACCACCAGTAACGTCTCGGAGGCATTTCTGTTGATATCAGCGTAAAGATTTCTTTGATGTTCTTGGTTAGCATCACCAATAGAGGATTATGATATACATTCGGTGATAATGAAGTTGCCGCAGTAATTTCCGAACCGTACATAGATAACCTGTATAACCCAGTTACTTCTGCGGTATGTTCAAGTGTGTTATTTTGTGGTGTACATGTTGATAATCCTGATGCTACTGTGTACACGATATTTTTAATTTGTCCGTGTGGAATTTTAATCAGATTAGTTTTTTGAACAATATTAGGTATTCCACTGACAATGTCGTTGAGTTTCGTGTTAACGTCGGCTAGTTTTATTTCAACGGTTGGTTGTTCCCCAAAAAATTCTTTAATGGGTTTGTTTACATTTCTACGAAAATTTAAGAACGTTTCTACATGTTTGGAAAAAGTAGCACTAAGTGTAGTAATTTCGTCATTGATTGTAGCTAGCGAAGTTGTCATAGGAATGTTGCTATCGTCTACATATTTCTTCGTCGCAGCATCAAAATCATATTCTGGTGTTCTAAGATTGTTAATACCATTATTATTCATATTAAGAAATGCACGCATTATACCGCCGTTGGCCAATACGTATTTAGATTCTTGATCGTCGACATATTTCCTTGTTGCGGCGTCTGTATCTGCGGTTGGGTTTCCAAGACCTATAATTTTATTTTGATTCATAATAATTGAACCTGTAAATGAATCACCAGCTTTCTTAATATAATCGCTCACTGACGTACCGGAATCTTGTATTTTACCCTGATCAGTAAAAGTAACTATATTATTAACCACCGCATTAGGAACTCGTATAAGTACATCTGGCAGTTGTATATTAATAGTTTTTAATCGTCCTTCCTTATCCTGAAAACAACTACTTCGTTTTGATCCACACTGGTTATGTTTAATAAATCATCAATCTCATTTCTGAGCTGATCGAGAGTTGCGTATTTAGATAAATCAGCTTGCTGATGACCTTTGCCACGAGAAGATCTTCCATAAATATCTACCATTATATTTACTAATGTCTGTTTAAATATGACGTCGTAGTATATTCATGTACAACTTTGTGGGGTGGTTTTGTTGATTTTGAAACAGCATCAAGTACGTTAAGTACTTCTCGACCACATATTGGTGGATCAGTTAATGTTTGTGTTGGTAACGTTGAATACCATATTGGAGTACTTTGACAGCCGCTAATATACTTTAAGAATTCTTTTGGTGGAGCTAGTCCATATCAATCAAAATAAATAATTCCACGTGGATCTATTGCATAAGCGACCCAATGCGTGCCTGGACCAGAATTTTCATCGAGATTAATAATACCGGTTTCAATGTTATTTGGTTGTTTTGGTAATTGATCACGCATGAAAACACCTCTGAAGTTTTTTATTTTTAGTTTTTTAGCAGCATTAAGTAAATCAAAATTGGACATAGGCGATATCAGTAAACTGTCCCGGGAAGTCTTAGGCCTTTTCCGTACCATGAATGTGGAGTCCCTGGCAATCTGAGACCTTTTCCCTTTTTTTGATTCCCTTTCCTGTTGCTTTCTTTAATGCCATTCCAGCAGCGGTTCCAACAGCACCTAATGCAGCTGCTTTTGCAACAGCTGGGGCTGCAGCGGCTATTAATGCTGGTATTGCTGCAAGAAGTGGAAATATACCACCCGTCTTAATGATATCTTTGATAGCACCCGCAGAAAGATTAAGTTTTATACCTTTATTTGATTTTTTAGATTCATTGAAATGCCCGAGCTGACGTTCTGTAAGAGATAATTTATTTGAACCGCTCATCTGATCTTTCTTTAGCGATATTTTTAATCCACAGTTATTTTTGATGCTGATTGTATCCTTTTAATCTGACCAGGAGTCAGACTAACACTAACGTGATTATACGACATTATAATATTCATAAACGATCTAATTACATGTTTTCTACTGGCGCATCAACTACTCGCATTCGTCCACCAGCACCTTCAAGTAACATCGATTTATCGCTGAGTATGACAGCAATTGCTCTGTAATTGGCAATAGCTCCTATTGTCACACGAGCTCGAAAATGTATATCGACTACTGACTGTCTGGCTAAATCTAAATGTTCGAGCGAAAGTAATAAATTGGATATAGGGTTGTAAAATCCAATTGTGATATTTGTAAACCAGTATCAATATTTTGATCACGACCCATGAACGTCATTAGACGATGATATGCACGTGCTACATGATTTTGTTCAAAATTCAGTAATATATCTTCGGATGGTTCTTGGTGTCCATTTATCCTCAGAGACACTTCAGAAACACCAAGATTGTCAAATATCATAATACTATTTGTTTGATCATTCACCCGTGCAGCATCTTGAAATGCAATAAATATATGTCGTGGCGCAGAAACACCTTGCTGAGAAGCTATTTGCCATGTAAATAAACCATTAATATTACTCTGAACAACATCTGTGGTCATTGTTAACCACGATAATGCTGATTTACTACCTTGATTCATAAAAGAGAGTAGACGATCTTCTTCAGTTATTGATGGAGTCATCACCGGCATCCACAATGAAAGTTTTGTAAGAATTACTTTGCCAGCATCACCAGCGAGTCGCCATATTGCATCGTTGTCGGTTGCTTTTCGTACAAGTACAACTGTATGTTTAGCTCCGAAAATGACTTTTCTGACATTTCTACAGAATCCAAA